>CM049798.1:19882172-20101081 GCA_027422405.1 Ptychobarbus kaznakovi | reverse complement strand
ATCATCTGACATTGAATCGAATGAAGTCTGGAGCCAGTCAGCAAAAAGTCAGGAATTTGTCCTGATGAAGGAGTTTCCAGTGCAGGAGAAAGTACAGACATAGTGCAGACTGCATGATAGTGCAGACATACATAGGAATAACACAGAAGGAATGGAAATAGCATCAATATAAGAAAAAAACTGAAATTAAATATTAAACTATTTACAGAAATAGAAATAATAGGAAAACAAATTTAATTAGATTAGAAAATTTTAAATATATCTGTTATTTACAAGTGTACACATTTTGGATTATATGTATAAATGTCACTATAATTTGTTTATTCTTCAGTTACTATGTGTCAGCAATTATTGACAGTGAATCTGGATGAGAAATTGAATAGCTTTAAGTGTAACCTTTCATTAGAGCCCAAAATTATAACTGTACATTAAAGCATTAAAGAATTACACCATTGTTGGTTACAAAGGGTCATTTGTAGTCTCCAAGTGTCTTTTTTTGGGAAGCGCCTAGACATCAACTTAGATAAATGTGTGTAAAACACAAATTTTCTAATATATTGTTTATCAAATGGGACATTTGGCTTGGTAAAGCTTCATCCTGTGATCCCATTTCATTTTCCAGCTCATAGCTCCCAGCTATAGTCATCTAAAGGCTTCTATTTACAAAACAAAATGTAGGCTGATTTTTTTTATTTTCTTTTTCAGTGTGTTCAAACTGTGCTATTACTCAATATCAGTAAGACTTACCGTGATTACAGACAAACCTCAGAGTGTCACCTTTCAAAAGAGACCAAGACCATGCATATAATCCAAATGGTTCAAGAACAGCATGCAATTTACTTTGGGTATGCCTTTTTAGGCGTTTTTGGCAAATTTTACAGGAATCGAAAAGAGTTAAATATTCACAACACCATATCGGTGTATCGGCAGTTATCACGTTTCTGTACTTACTTTGTAACAGCAGCAATAACCTACAACAACAGCAATAACAAACAGCAGCAGCAATTCAACGTAGCAGATCTGTTCCGCCAAGACCAAATACATTAACATTGTCATATCCATTACCATGCTAAACACTTCTTACAGTTGTCATGATAGAAATACAATTGCGACGCTTCAAAAATGTTTTTTTTTTTTTTGTCTCAAACAATGTAAGTAACATTTATTAAGTGGATAATATAACCTCTTTTAATTAAGCTATATACGTGGGCAGCTCCATCCTTTGGTAAAAGTGTTTGAAAGAAGTTCACCAGTTTACCTCACCAGACTATGAACTTGTTCCCTGGGGATAAGCTTCACTCCAACCATAAAACCCAATCCTCCTCTTCCTCTTCCTGCTCTTACCCCCTCTTCCCTCTTCCATCCATGTCCAGTATCTGGAGGGGATGCAGGGGATGGAGGGCTTTGCAGAGCCCCTGACAAACCTGAGCCAGTGAAGCAGGAATCTGTCAGGGCAATTTTTACTGCCGGCGCCCCTGGGGCTTCACTAAGCTCCTCTGTGTTCTATGTCTCTCATCTCTCCTTTTCTCCCTGACTCTCTGCTCATTGTTTATCGTTTCTGAGACCAGTTTGACTCTAATTTTAATACACCTCAGGAAGTTGCATGTTCATTGTTTCTGCATGACAGTATTATAAATGTAAATGCAATTTAATGTATTCAATGACATAAACGTACATGGAAGCGTGCATGTACATGCTGAAATAATTAGAGGATGTTTATTTTTCTTTTGCTGTACACTGTAAAATGGCATTTTGAAGTTAAACAGATTATTGGAGTATGTTCTACAAGAAACTTAGCATCTCCATAACTAACTGCACTATTGCTATGGGCTTATCTTTGATGTTTTTTTGTTTGTGTTTAAACAGTTTTTATAGTTTTAGATTTGCAACATATTATATCCTCCTTAACCATCCTGGTAATCATGATTAATAAATACTTGAAGTATTTATTTATTTGTTCAAGTAAGAGTGGTTTCTTTTCATATACTGATGTGTATAATTATTCTATATTATAATTGCAATCTCTTCAGATAGATGAGGAACTAAATAACCTCTTGGTTCCACTGACAGCTGTATGCTAGACAAAACAATGTCTCAAGTGCCAAATTATTTGATTACCTAAGCTAATCTGATTAAGTCAGTTAATCATGAAGTTTTTATCTCACAACTTAGCAGTTGTTTACATCTCAAGAGCAAATAAAAGGACGTGTTCTGAAAACATTTTGAAAAAGCGTGAACTGCTTAACACATTTTGGTTTAGGTAGAACTAATCCTTGAATCTCAAATTAAAACCCCAAATAATTTATGAACCTTCAACCCTAGCAAGGTTTTTCTATCATATTTTTCACCTTGGTTTGCACTGGTTGTAACTATGTGCCTGGAGTTGGTGAGCAGCTTTTCAGTTAGTTTGTCAGGCAGAGATTTCCATGACATTGATGCTATAGCTCAGAGGCTTGAGCTTGGATGGGAAGGAAATCTTCCTGACAGCTATGCTCAGAGGACATTCTGGTAACTACTTTTCTACACCTCTTAAAAGTTCCTCTCCAAGGGTTAAAACATTGTTTTCATCTGCTCACAAAGCTGTGCAAGAGGGGCTCCCTCACCTTGCTATAACACTGCCCGATTCCAAAGGCACTTCTAGAAGTTGAATGCTAGTAGAATTAATGTGTGTCATGTAAGTACTGGTTGCCTTCCACGGGTAATGTGTTTATATAAAGAAACAATATTGGTCTTGCAATCTTGTGGTGACAATTCTGTCAAAGCTTGATCTGAATATCATGCAACATTATATTTCCTAACAGTGCAGCAGATGGATTGCTTTTCTCTTTCATTATAGTTGTTTTGGGATCGGAAAATCTGTAAACATGTATAGCTATATATAGGTAAATTAACAGATACTAGTATTCTGAAAGACTGAAAGGCAGCCAAAATATGTCATAATTACGTGCAGTTGACACTCCAATGCAGAGTGGTTCACATGTTTGTACAAGAATGAAGAGAATATAAGATAAAATAGTATTCAAGATGTTTAGAAGCTGAAGCATTGTAAACCCTGGGTTGTGGTTATTTAAAAATCTAATTAAGGAAATGTATACTTAAATTGTCAGGATTGTGGACTGTTTTGTGTGTTTTGCTCACCATGTGTTTCCTGTGACCCAGTTTTCCCTCATGTTGATTGTTAATTTGATACCAGGTGTGTCTTGTCATCTTCCCCAATTATCCTGTGTTTAAAAGCTCCAGTCTTTCTGTTAGTGTTTGTCAGGTTTACTTTGACGTGTGTCTCCAGCCAGTTCCTGTATGTATTACCCTGGATTTGATTAGATTAAATACTGTTGAACTTTATTTCTCGAGTGTGACAGAAGACCCGACCAAAAAAACCCATCATTTTTGGCATTCTGATATTAGGGAATGAGCTGGTAAATTTAGTTCCTTCTGGGCTTTTTAAAGAGCAGCTCTGGCCTTCTAGCTGTGAGAAAAGTGACCCACCAGCTTCTTGCAGATACCTGTAGCACGTCAATGCTCCATCCATTTTTTTACTGCATTTTCTATGCGAAAAATAAAAACAAAACTAAGTACATATTATTAGATTTAATATCATGAAAAATAAATTGCTCATAAAACTGTTATGGTAACTAATTATTTAGAGATATTTTACATATATGTACAGTTTATGCTTTCTTTAAAAGAGGGGACATTATTAATAAAATATAGGGACATATTATTCATATTGTTTTTGTAAAATGCAAAAATATGTGGAACAAATCTTCCAGAGAAAAAAATTGCCTTAAAAAATGCTTACGAAACTAACATTTGATAAGTTACGGAACTTAGGAAACTGTTTATTTATTTCAAGTGAAGTCATGTCAATAGCAACAATAGTAAAAATGTATGGGCCTACCTGCAGCAAAGCACTGTAGCCTGGTCCACTTGTTGAGGGCAGCAGCCTTTACCATGTTCGCTGCATTGTCTGTAGTTATACAGACGAGAAATCTCTCATCCAAGCCCCAAGCAGTCAATGCTTCTCTCATCCACCTTGCGATGATCTCGTTTGTATGATCCTCCGGGAAAAAATATGTTTGCAAACAGCGACTTTTCAGCTGGAAGTCCTCATCAATAAAGTGTGTATGGTCAGACTTATGTAGTGCTCCGTTGTTTGGCTGGACCACATGTCTGTTGTTGCTGCATAATATTTCACTTGTGATAGCTCAGTTTCCACTTGTGCCTTGCATTTGTCGTACAGCCCTGGGATGGCAACTTGAGAAAAATGAGTGCGTGATGGTATAACATGACGTTTGTCAAGTGACCGGATCATGTTTGCAAAACCCGGGTTGGTAACCGTGTTAATTGGTACCATGTCTTTCCTCAGGTGAAATGTTATCGCATCCGTGATACCTTTATGCCGCTTGGAACCCTTCTTATATGGTGTAACACTGGCAAATGCATCCAAAATAATGTTTTGCTTTGGACAGCAATCAGATCTGGCTTTGCACTCGTCATACAGAGCTCTGTGGTGTCGACTTAAATGATCAAACAAATTAGTTGTGTTTCCGTCGTGTTGTGGCAACAACTGCACGGCACTCCCGACAAAGTACCTGGTTTTGGTCAACATCATCCTTTCTGTAGCCAAAATATTTCAAAATAACTGACGATGCGCTTCTTTTTTTTGCACCAAATCGTTAATTCGGTGCTTTTAAAGAGGATGTGCTGCCCAAACTTGGAAGCTCTCTTTATCAACTGTAAGCCTTTTTATTCACCGCGGGAGTTTTTGCTCGTTTATTCTGGTGAGTGTTTACATTCCTCCTGATGCGCCGTGTGAGCGCGGCGCTAGAACTGTTGGCCGACCAAATCACACACACAGAGCAGCATTAACCCGACTCTTTCATTGTAATTCTCGGTGATTTTAACAAAGCTAATCTCACACGCGAACTGCCTAAATACAGACAGCACATCACATGCCCCACCAGAGACAGCAATATACTGGACCAATGTTACACTGTTTTAAAGGATGCATACCACTCTGTCCCCCATGCAGCGCGCTGGGTCTCTCTGATCACTGTTTGGTTCACCTTCTACCAGCCTATAGGCAGAAACTAAATCTTCTAAGCCTATCTTAAGAACTGTAAAGAGATGGACTGCTGAAGCAGAGCAGGATCTACAAGCCTGCTTCGAACTTACTGATTGGAGTGTTTTTGAGGCTGCAGCTACTGATTTGGATGAACTCACTGACACCGTGACATCCTACATTAGTTTCTGTGAGGACATGTGTGTACCTACCAGGACTTATTAACATTTAACAACAAGACAAAACCTTAGTTTCAGTACAAAACTCAAACAGCTTCGCCTGGCCAAAGAGGAAGCCTACAGGAGTGGGAAAAAGCCTTGTACAAACAGGCCAAATACACACTGAAAGGGAATAAGAGTGGCAAAGAAGAACTATGCTGGAAAGCTAAAAAAAACAGCTTTCAAGCAACGACCCTACATCAGTGTGGAAAGGCCTGAAAGCCATCACCAGCTACAAGACCCCTCCCCCCAGCACTGAGGCCAATCAACAACTGACTGAAGACCTGAACAGTTTTTCTGTAGTTTCAAAAACAAAAGCCTGGTCTGACACCCTCACCCTCCCCCCCTCCCTCCCCCCTACTGTTTCTCCACTCAGCCTGTAATCAAGATCTGTTGAAGAATATGTAAGCAAAATCTTCAGGAAACAGAAGATAAGGAAAGCCAAAGGCCCAGACGGTGTCTCTCCAGCCTGCCTCAAAAGCCTGTGCTGATAAGCTATCATCCATCTTCACAGTGATCTTCAATAGATCACTGGAGCTGTGTGAAGTCCCCTCCTGCCTCAAACGCCCCACCCATCATCCCTGTACCCAAGAAACCAAAAATCACAGGACTTAATGACTACAGACCTGTTGCTTTACGTCTGTGGTGATGAAGTCATTTGAGAGGCTCGTGTTGGCTCACCTGAAGGACATTACTGGACCCTTCCTGGACCCCCTGCAGTTTTGCTTACTGAGCAAACAGGTCTGTAGATGATGCCGTCAACATGGGATTGCACTACATCCTCCAACATCTAGACAAACCAGGGACTTATGCAAGGATCCTGTTTTGTGGATTCAGCTCCGCTTTCAAAAAACCATCATCCCGGACACCCTTCAGAATAAAACTGACACAGCTCTCCATTCCCACCTCCATTTGTCAGTGGATCACCAGCTTCCTGACAGACAGGCAGCAGCTAGTGAGGCGGGAAAATTCTCATCCAACACCTGCACCATCAGCACTGGAGCAACTCCTCCGGGTTGTGTTTCTCTCCCCACTGCTCTTCTCCCTGTACACCAACGACTGCACCTCTAAAGACCCCCCCCTCTGTCAAACTCCTGAAGTTTGCAGACGATACCAACACTCATCGGCCTCATCACAGGACGGTGACGAGTCTGCTTACAGACAGGAGGTTAAGAAGCTGGCTGTCTGGTGCAGTCTAAACAACAACCTGAGCTCAACACGCTTAAAACTGTGGAGATGATCGTGGACTTTTAGGAGAAACCCCCCCAGCTTCCCCCCCCCACTCACTATCATGAACAACTCTGTGAAATGCAGTGGAGTCATTCAGGTTTCCTGGAACCACCATCTCTCAGGACCTGAAGTGGGACACACTCACATCGTCTCCATTGTGAAAAAGGCCCAGCAGAGAATGTACTTTCTTCGTCAACTGAAAAAAGTTAAACCTGCCACAGGCGCACATGACACAGTTTTACTCTGCTGTTATTGAGTCGGTTCTGTGTTCTTCTATAACTGTATGGTTTGGGTCAGCCAGCAAATCAGATATAAGAAGACTGCAGCAGCGGACTGTTAGGACAGCAGAAAGGAGCATTACTGTGCACCTGCCCAGCCTTCAGGATTTGTACTACTCCAGAGTGAAGAAATGGGCAGGTAACATCATCACAGACCCCTCTCACCCTGGACACGAACTGTTTTGCGCTTCTCCCTTCAGGCAGACGCTACAGATCTCTGTGCACTAGAACATCTAGGCATAAAAACTGTTTTTTCCCCTATGCCATCCTCCAGCTCCAGCCTAAACAACTAACACAGGAATTATTACCTGTGTTAAGTAATTCTCTAACCCTAATTCTTGCCTGTAATTCATCCCATCCCCCATCTCTAATTATTTACTCTCTCTAGTACTAAGTAAATATGTATGCATAATCTTCTATACAGCTGTAAAATAGAGTAAATAAGGCAAAAAAACTAAACTAATCTGTACATATAAATCATCTGTTCCAGATTCAGACACATTATATTAATATTATTAGAAGGCTTATTTTAAATGTTCTGTTCTCATGTCAGATATGAATGTATGTATGCATGTATGTACCAAGAGTTTCATAAAAAAACACAACAAATTCCTCGTGTGGTTTGCACACCACTTGGCGAATAAAGCTGATTCTGATTTTCCTCCTCTCATTTTTCTCCCGTTCCCACTCATTTTCGCCATGGCGCACGCACACAGAGGCTGCGTGCCAAAAACTTGAATCAACATGTGCTTTGAAAAAAATAAACAACCTTAAGACCCCATAAATCACAATTCCTTACTTTATATCAGGCAAATATTGACCCGCGCAAATGTTTTACTTTTGAAAAAAGACTAGAAAAACTTGCCCTGCATTTCACCTCCTGCGATGTGAATATTGCGAATGCGTACATCGCGATATCAAGGTTCAAGGTTTCGTTTATTCATCACATACTCAATTATACAGAATATAATCAGTAGTGAAATGTAAATTAGGTCAGGTCCGCTCAATGGACAGTACAAAAAAAGTAACAACACAAGATATAAATATATATTAAAATATATATATAAATATAGGTAAAAAAATTAAATTATAAAGAGTAAAAATGTGCAATAAAATGTGCAAAACAGTATACTGAGGACTTAATAAATAGTACTATAAACAGGGATGTGCAAGAGGAATGTGCAAACAGGTTGTACCGGGTATATACATGTAGCAGCAATACGGATGATGAGAATAGTGAATGTATTACAGTTGATAAATTGTGCCAAGAAAATCTCCCCCTCACCGTTACAACACCACCACCAGCCTGAACCGTTGAGACAAGGCAGGATGGATCCATGCTTTCATGTTCTTTACGGCAAATTCTGACCCTACCGTCTGAATGTTGCAGCAGAAATCAAGACTCATCAGACCAGGCAATGTTTTTCCAGTTTTCTTTTGTCCAATTTTGGTGAGCCTGTGAGCATTGTAGCCTCCGTTTCCTGTTCTTAGCTGACCGGAGCGGCACCCGGTGTGGTCTTCTGCTGCTGTAGCCAATCTGCTTCAGGGTTCGATGTGGTGTGTGTTCAGAGAAGGTATTCTGCATACTTTAGTTGTAACAAGTGGTTATTTGAGTTACTGTTGCCTTTCTATCATCTCTAACCAGTCTGCGCATTCTCATTTTTTTACAAGCAAACAGGGTGAGCTCCAAAAGCTAAATCTTGGCTCAGCTATGTTATTTTCAAGCATAAAGGTTACCTCTTTTTGCAACTGAGCTCGCTTCTCGGGACTGACCCTATATGCATGCTGTTTTATGGGCAATGAATCGCCAACATCAATATCATGTGCTACCAGCAAAGTACAAGAAGGAACATAAAAAACAAGCTTCCATAAGTCTGAATTAAGTTAATCACGTCAACACGTTCAGTAACAGTCAAGTGAGAAAGGTTTTGAATTATCTCCGAATTGTTTCAACATTCCCGCCACCAACTCTGTAGAGGGAAAATCAACATCATCGTCCTCAAGTGTAGTCAACACAGCAGCACTATCAGGAACAGAGGGAAATGGACAGGTCAAAGGTTCAGCACTGGACAGTACCCCATCAGCAGGTAAATCAGCACTGGACAGCGCCTGCTCTTTAATCACCCGGATAATCTGTAGGGGAGGCAATTAACACAGCCAACTTTTGTCCAGATAAATCTGTCTGTCTCTCAAAGTACGGCTTAAGTATGTTAATATGACACAGACAAGTTTTTTTCTTTCTATCTGATGTCATTATCACATAGTCAAGCTCACTCACCTTCTCTTTCACCTGGTAAGGACCGTAATAGCCAGCCTGTAGTGCAGATCCAGGTACTGGCAACAGCACTAACACTTTATCACCAGGAGGAAAGCTACGAAGTTTAGCAAAACGTGTTTTCATTCGTTGTTGTGACATCTCCAAATTATTTTTGGCCAATTCACATGCACGGTGCAGTTTCAAACAAAACCTAATCAAGGACAATGTTTGAATTTGGATCGTTAGACCAATGATCTTTGATCAGCTTCAGTGGGCCACGAACTGTGTATCCAAACAATAACTCGGCCGGACTGAAGCCCAGAGACTCCTGCACTACCTCCCTCACTGCAAACATAACCACTCTCCCTCATCCCAATCTTTCTGGAACTCCAGACAAAACGCATGAAGCATTGATTTTAAAGTCTGGTCGAACCGTTCGAGTGCTCCTTGGCTTTTTGGATGGTAACAACTAGAAGTGCAGTGTTGAATATATAACTGATCTAGAGCCTGTTTAAACACATGGGAAATGAAATTCGTACCTTGATCTGATTGAATGGTACGAGGAAGGCCAAACAGTGAGAAAAACTTGATAAGCGATTTCACAATCACTGGTGCAGTAATATTCCGCAAAGGAATTACCTCCGGAAAGCACGTAGATGTACACATTATTGTCAGTAAATACTGATTACCGGACTTCGTACGAGGCAAGGGACCGACACAGTCAACCATCACACGCTCAAATGGTTCACCAATAGCTGCAATTGGATAGAATGGAGCAGGTGGAATAGTTTGGTTCGGTTTTCCAGTTTTTTTACACACATGACAGCTTCGGCAATAACTTGCTACATCGTTTTTTAAACCAGGCCAGAAAAAATGTTGGATCACACGATCATATGTTTTGTTTACTCCCAAATGACCGGCAAACGGACCGTCATGCGCAAGTCTCAGGATTTCAGAACAATATGAGGAAGGAACTACTACCTGCTTAACAATCTGCCATTCATCAGCAGCAGCAGCATTTGATGGTCTCCACTTCCTCATCAGCACACCATCTTCAACGAAGTATCCTTGCGATACACACTCGAGTTGCTCGACAGGAACAACTGCTTCAAAGAGGGATGACATTTTTCATCTTTCCTCTGTTCAACAATAAGCTGCTCGCGTGACATAGACAATTTAACAAGCTCCATAGAATGTTCATCTCGTTTCTTGACGGCGATGTCTAAACCATCAACAGAGTTTAAACACTTTACTTCACCACAATCTGAATTAGAGAGGAACGTATCATTTAAATCGAATTTCCACTCACCTTCTGACTTTACTAAAGCTTTCATATTTTAGTCTCTGTGACATAGCGCGAGTAACAGCGCACGAAGGAAATACCTCTGGGTATTTCTGAGCCAATTCATCAGGAGTAGCAAAGGGAAGAGGAACATTAGTTACTTCAGGGCTAGCAAAAACCTTTCCTCCCACCAAGTAATTCCCCAGAATAAACGTGACATCTCGAACGGGAAGACACGGTCGCACTACAACAACAATGCGGCTGGCAACAAGTGAAAACTCAATTTCAATCTTGTGCAAAGGCACATTCACAAAGCCCTGTACTAAGACACTTGAACCAATAGAACTCTCATCGGACATGAATAGAATAAACTATACTAGAATAAAACTCTGAGCAGCTCCTGTGTTACGAAGTACCCTAACTGTTTTTTGCGAATTTGCATTACCAACCAAAGACACAAGTCCATCCATTATGAACGGCACATACCCCTGTTCTTCACACGTCAGCCTGAAAAGCTAACAACCCCAGTCCTTCTAATTATGGTGAGGACGTCATCAATAAACCTACCGGTTTAGGGACACACCATTTTCTTTTTTTGAGTGTTTTGCACTCTGCAAAATGTGTCCATGTTTCTTACAATAGAAACAAATGGGTGAGGACACAGACTTGACAGAATTCTCTGACACTTTATCCTCACGTAGAGCGCTATCAAAGCTACACTTTGAATACCGTCGACTGTTGCTACCAGAATTTTGTGCAATACCAAACACATTCTTATGTGTAAGCACATATTCATCAACTAGAGCAGCAGCGGCGGAACTTTTGAGAACTTTCTGCTCATTTATATAAGTTACAACGCATTCAGTGATTCATTGAATGTCTTTGTCCATATTAGGGATTTCCTGGAGCATTTTGATTGGGGGTGGGCGGATCAATCCTAATATCGATAATATCGATACCAAATTTGGTATTGTATCGGATCGATACTAGCCTGATGAGATTCATTCATCTTAATACGTTGCTTAATACATTAAACAAAGAGTAGACATGTCTATGCCTCTCTTTTCACATCCCATATGCAAACATTGCTCCTCCTCCCCTGTTATGCTGTGTTTTGTTGTCATGCCATCTTGTGACTCCAAGTGCAAATGGATACTTTTGGCTACAGTGAGAGATGGAACGGGTTGAACTCCGAGATAAAAAATAAATGAAAAGGGGAGGAAGGAAATCCTTCATATAGTACATAGTGTGTATAACCGTATACCAAATTCAGCCTTTTTATACAGTATCACTGTCTTCAACCATTAAGCCACGTTAAGCATTTTCTTTGTTTTTCTATAAGAGGAAAACGCTTAACATGCATGCACTTTGAGTTCATATCCTGAGCTTCTTGCCTGTATATAATTTGCATTATCAGTAAGGTGTATGCTGAGTTTGGCCTTTTAATATTACTTTCTTAATGCATTAAGCCACTTTAAATGTTTTCATTAAAATGGTTTTCTATGAAAGTAAAACGTTTAATATGTAATTTAGCATGTTTGCATATATATTCTGGGCTCAGCTGCTTGTCTGTACATATTATATTTTATTAACAAACTGTATACCACATTTGGTCTTTTTATATCACTGTCTTCCTTCATTACACTTATTAAATATTTTTTTATAATGGTTATCAATAAGAAAAAGTATCGGTATCAGTATCAGCGATACAGGCCCTGTATTTACTTGGTATCGGATCGATACCAAAGTTTGCAGCATCACTGACCCCTAGTCTTGAGTTCTGTTGGTTCTGTGGTGCATATGTGTAGTTTATGTGTGAGGGTGCCCTCCAGGGTCCAGAAGAAGAAGAAGACGATTTTTTTATTTGTCACATACACAATTATGCAGAGTATAACCAGCAATTAAATTTTTGCTCTGCATTTAACCCATCCAAGTGCACACACACCCGGAGCAGTGGGCAGACAACGCTGCTGTGCCCGGGGAGCAGTTGGGGGTTCGGTGTCTTGCTCAAGGGTCTCACCTCAGTCGTGGACACTTCCTGCCAGAGCCGAGATTCAAACTCACAACCTCAGGTTACAAGTCCGACGGTCTATCCATTAGGCCACGACTGCCCCTAAAAGTCACGACTCTGGTGGGATGAATGGATGAACATACAGTATGAATGGAACATACATTAAATGTGTTTATAGAACTCAATAATGGCTAATCCATCCTATTTCGAGTAAAAATAGGAAAAATAATATTTCTCTCAAAATAAATTAAGTAGACATATAATAAGCCATGTTTTTCTAAAGTGTACTGAAGTTTTTTTTTAAATAGCATTTTATTTTAATAAATAAATAAATACAGTACATATAAATATATATATATACATACATATATACATATTTACAATATATATATATATATTTATAAATATATATATTTAAATATATATAATATATATATATATATATATATATACACGTACATACAAATACATTGATGTGCCAAGTCATCAGAGCCTAACCTAACCCAAAACCGTGGTTAAAGGTGGGTGGCTGAGTGCAAACCTGCTAATATTTAACATTAAAGCTTGCATTTCTCAATTAAGTTTACATTGTGCAATTATGATTTTGACATTAGCCATTCAGGTAATAATGAATCTATTAAAGGAATGTATGATTTTGTTTAGAGCTTGAGTTGTGAATTATTTTCTACTTCCAATACAACGTAAAGTAATACTTAAATATTAACATATTAAATTTGTATTTTTTTTTTTTTTAAATAAATTAATGCTTGTGATATCCTGCTACGAGAATGGAAAAGATCCCAGACTCTCACAACATTTCCATAACTTTGTCAGACTGTAAGGCTGTAACCACAAAAGTTGCACTGACTCTTGTGTTCAGGTGACATTGCTCCCTTAGCAGTCTCTAAACAAACCTCTGATCAATACTGTGGCCTCTCTCTCACCTTGATCAATAACAATAAAGACCGTAGTGAAATGAGGCTTTAATAAATCAACTAACACATTTCCACTTTTTTTTAAGTGGCTGATATATGGTTTGAGATTCAGAGATAAGGGGTGAATTTGTAGTTAAGCACTTCTATGTTTTAGACAAAGGACATCAGAAATTGTAGTTTATGTTAAGGTTTTGTCTACAGAAATGTTATATTTTTTTTTGTACATCAACCACTCATTGAGCATATTACAAATTAACCTCATTCTGTGCTTGGTTTTTGTAATTGCTATTTTCCCTTCTCTTTTAATTGCAACAGTCACCTTAACAATATAATTGAGTAAACCTTTGTTGTAAGCACTATTTTAGCCCAAACATTTCATTAAAGATGTAAAGACAATGACATTTTTGACATGTTCCCCCAATAGCTATAACAAAAGTAAATATGTTTTTTTCCTTTCTTTTTCATAATACATGGTTAGTATACAGTGGAAATGAATTAAGTGAACAGAGATTATGATGTTTTATTATTTCTTGACAAAAGAAAAGCATGGGCATTTGAAAGCTGTGTTTGATGCACCAGTATATGTGTCCGTCAGAGAGTTGTAAGAAGTTTCACAAGTCTGCAAACTATTCTTGTGTTATTTTAATGGTCATTGACTCTCTTTGTGGCTCTAAAAGCATGTGCATTGTCTGTGTTTTTTTTTTTTTTCTAGTTCTCCTTGTTTGACCTTGTTTCCATTGTCCTTATTTTTCCGCCTTTAGTTTGTTGCCTTAGTGACTCATTGATTTGATTAGTGTTTGCACCTGTTTGTTTCTGTATTTTTAAGTCCTGTGTTTTCTTCTGTTCATGGTCAGTTATCTTTGTGTGTATCATGGCTGTTTTGTTCCTGTTTCCAGTTTTGGAGTTTGTTTGAATAAAATTAGATGTGCTTAAATCGAATCTCTCAACTTTATTTGCAACCAAGCTGTGACAGAATGTTACTTCTTAATTTGTACCCCCTTAAGTGGTATTGAAAAGAGCTGTGATGCATTGTAAACAATTATAAATAAATCACACAGATAATATTTAGGTAACACATGTATCATATTCATTTTGGACATTCTGCGTATTATCAATAATTGTATTATTATTATTTAACACATTTCCTGTGGTTTCTTTCTTTCTTTACTCATTCATGTAATTATTGTTTTTGATTGTTAATAACACAGCAAATATTAAGTGGAAAATGTGTCATGATCATTTTGGTGATTCAGCCAATTGTTGCTATTAATATTTGTTCAAAATCAAAAAAAACATTAATTTTCATTTTTTTCCAGTCCTTGGTTATTAATCTAATGCAGGTAAAATCAGCAACATAGAAAGGGCAGCCTGTCTGCACCTCTTACTGAAGCAGGCGGTGCAATAAATTTTGCCCTTATTTAAATATATAAATAAAGGGGTCATGAAGCTCATCTGAGCAGGTGTCTTCCATGCAGGTGGAGCCTGCAGCAAGATGAATCACTCTGACAAAGTCACCTTTCCCCATTGCACCTGACCCAGAAGTGGGGCAAGAGGAGGAGAAGATATATGTTAAATGGTTAACACGCTCAAACAGTCCAAACTTCATTTTCACCTGTGTGTAACCAGCCCGGTCTCTTGCCACAGTAAAGTTCCAAAATTGAAAAGATGACCTGGTTTTAATGAAGCCAATCCAGCATTTTATTTCATCAGAAATAAAGCCCTCCCAATAACAACATTATGAAATTAGTTCAGCGGTCCTTGTAATAATCAACAATAAAATAGTACAACAGATTATCTTAGAATTTAGAATGAAGCTGGCAAATATATTCTTCAGGATGAAAATAATCCTTTTCAAACCAAGTTTTTCTCCCTCTATCTTGACTTTACATTATTGATGGCTTGCCTTTAACATTTCAACTGGTTAAGCTATGGCTTTGTGTTGAAGTAGTAACTTTTGGTCTTGAAAGCAGCACTCTGTTACTCTACCTCGAGCCATTTTAAACATGTGTTGGCTTCTCATCACTGCAGCTGAAAGAGACTTCAACACACTAAGAATACCATCTATCATTATATGGTGTTCATGTATCTTGTACTAAGAATTGTAAAAAAAAATAGTTAGACCAGGATTTAAAGCTTGAATCTGCCATTAGTGCTGAACAATGTCTTGACTTTACATTTCAAGACTGGAGCACAAACTATAATTAATGTTATTTAAATAATTAAATGGATAGTTTACCTAAAAAAATAAGTTCTGTTGCCATTTACTCACCATCACGTTACACACACACACCATACACACACACGCACACACACACACACACACACACACGCACACACGCACACACACGCACACGTACACGTACACGTAGACTGACATTTATATAAACATTTTATTTTGTGTTCAAAAGAAAAAAAATATTTGTAACAATATGAGGGGGAGTAAATAATCTTATAATAATAATAATCTATTTTATTTTTGGGTGATCTCAAGAAAGTACTTTTGAGATAAAGAAAATCACTCTCTTAAGGTTATTATTGTGCTGTGTGTGGCTCTGCATTTCTACAACAATTCAGTAAGATAATATTGAGTACCTTTTTCAACACAAACATTTTTTATTCTATTTTTCCTCTACAGACCAAAATAGTTTCGAATGAGGCCACAGCAGAATCATTGGCGTCTTTGAGCAACACACAGCAGTGGAATTTTCTGTATTAATCAGTGTTTTTGAATAAATCGGTTGAATGATTTAGAAACTCACCTGCAGAACGAGTGACTAAAAATCCCCACCACTAATATACTAACAGCCTGTGTCATGGTCCAGTGCTGTCTGACTGTATATCAGTGCTCTTGGAGCACCGCTCAGTCTATTAAGTTAAAACCAGCAGAAGTAACTATTGTACATTACAGGCATCTTAAAGAGATGCATTTTTGTAATGCATATGTTGTGCCATTTAAAAAAAATGGCTTATTTCATTCGATTTCTTGTTTATCTAAGGCTAAGTTTAGGGTATTGTTACAGTTAGAAAAGAAAAGCTCCATCTATATCTGTAGACTCATCTCTCTTACACATTCAAATTCAAAATTGTATAGACATGCCCAATAGAAAAAAGCGATATTAGAAAATTACAGCTTGTGTGTTGCGTGTGTGTTTGCATATGAGTGTACAAAAGTTTGAGTTCATGAGTCTGTCGCTCTCTCACACACACATGCACACACAATTACCAAATTAGGACTTTCCATAGTCTCCTATAGCTCTTAAATACAGCTAGTTATAATGAATACTATAACCTAAACCTAACTTGATCAGAATAACTTCTGCATTTTTACAACTTACTTTATTTTTTACAAATGTGGACATTCGCACAAGGAGTGCACAGTATTTAACTTCCTAAGCCCTTCATCTGTCATTTTTTCATGTCGGTGTCTCATCATTTGTTTCTCATCATTTGTTCTCCATATTCTTTCATTAGTCGGAGGCAATTTACATTCAATGTATAACCATTATTAATGTTGCCAGTGTGACATGTTTTCCTCTGTTGACCATACCAGCAGATGTTGCCTGAGGGGATTTTTATTTTCACCACACTGCGGTTTGTTTGTTTGTTTGTTTGTTTGTTTTACTTATTTTTAATTCCTCCCCATTTCAAAGTCATTTTCTTTTGAATTTCATTATCTTTTGCTCAAAATGTTAATATATGCATGCAGATGCCTGAATCCCAGTGTTTGCAGTTTAGAGCCACCACAATTTATACAAGGACGTTTCCTTTTGGGTGCTTCACTGCAAACAATGGCTTATCTTACATGGTATTTTTGTCTTGTTTCTTGTCAAAATATCTAACAATTGTTAAATCAAGATACTTTTACAAGATAAGCAAGATTACATAAGATTTTCAGTCTTTTTTCCAGAAAAAAAACTAAAACTAAATGAAGTGCATTTTGCTTAAAACAAGTAAAATTATCTGCCAGTGGGGTAAATAAAATATTCTTAAAACAAGAGTATTTCACTTACCCTACTGGCAGATAATTTCACTTGTTTTAATTTCACTTGTTTTAAGCAAAATGCACTTAATCTAGGTTCCCCCCACTGGAAACAAGACTAACAATCTTAAGTCAATTTGCTTGTCTAGTAAACGTATCTTGGTTTAAGAATGTTTAGATATTTTGACTAGAAACAATACAAAAATACTACATAAGATAAGCCATTTTTTGCAGTGTTCATGCTGTATGCAGACCCATTTAGTGTTGTCGGTTCAGAGCACTCCTGTATATTTCTCTTGACTGAAGAGCTTGTAGTTGCATATGTGGAAATTCATATGATGCAAAACCTCTATCACCTTGGATCTCATTTGCCTAAAGGCTGAACATAAACCAATCCCTAACACTGGCAGAGTAAGCAATATTTTCAAATCTAAACAGAACCTGAGAATGGAAATGCTAGAACGCATCAAAAAGTCTACCCATATTTTGATTATCTTTGCAGTGTACATAAACCACACATACTCAACTCAGTGTGCTACTAATTAAACATTATATTGTACATACATTCTCAAAGAAAAGACAGATTTTTTGTAATGTGAACGGAAAATCATCCGACCACCTGCAGAATGACTGACTGTCTTATCCTGGTTATTTATGGTTGTACTTTAGGACAAAGTCATTTACTCAAGAGTGATACGAATTTCCCACCCACCTTCAGGGATCAAACAGAATATACTAGCGGGGGCACATAGTCATCAATCCCCTGCTATTGATAACACAGACCTTGCCGGACATTGCTCTTTCTCTCACTCGTAAACACCTAAATAATTTAAATTTTATTTCCACTAAACGGCAAAGCACTGTTGGATTCCACTGCTAACTTGCACACTGGACACAAAAAGAAAGTTTTGGCAAGAATTGGCAAGGCACTTAATCCCAAATTTGTCTAAGGTGACTGTCCTAGCAATAAGTGCTTCTTAAAGTGCTTGAGTGAAAACAATATTCAATGTAATTACTCGCCAGTCAATAATACAAGACTTTCTTATCCTCTCCTTTTTTACATAAGACCACCTTCTTCTTGTTAACACAAATATCTGATCAGCCAATCACATGGCAACAAGGCAATGCATTTAGACATGGTCAAGACGATCAGAATGAGAAAGAAAGGTGATTTAAGTGACTTTGCACCATGGATGTGCAGCCAACAAATCTGCAGCAACTGCATGATGCTACAGTACCTCAATATGTACCAAAACTCTCTGCTGAATATTTTCAACACCTTGTTGAATTGATGCCACAAAGAATTAAGGCAGTTCTGCATGCAAAAAGTGTGGCCCAAACTGGTACTAGCAAGGTGTACCTAATAAAGTGGCAAGTAAGTGTTTCTTATATCTCAACAACTGTTTATGAGCCATGTTTATATATATATATATATATATATATATATATACTGGACACTTAACTTTCCCATGAGACTAATAGAGGGGATTTGTGAATGCAACTGATGCTGGTGGGTCACATGACAGCAGTGGCAGGTTGTGCATTTCACACCTAGGCCTTCAGTGGTGTCCTACCTGAATTAATCCATCTCGTAATACCATAATTTTGACATCACGGCAATAGCAACACATCATCTGTTAAATTGCAAAGTAAAATAGAAATTACAGTATTTTAAAGCTCAAGGAATAACAATCAAATTTTACTTTATTGAAAAAAAAAACATTCTTCATGACGTATGCAGACTACAAAATGAGACCCAGCGAATATTGTAGAGAAATGCGTTTGAAAGTGATTTGAAATGAAGGCAAACAATTTTTTTTGCAAAATAAAACGCATACATGGTTCTTCAAAAAGCTTACCAACTGTTTTGAAGAATCAAAAGTATAACATAAATTACTTTCAGTTGACAATATATGGTTCAAAGATAATGTAAATAGTTTTTCAAAGGTTGACTGTATTAAAAAAGTGATATTATTCACATTATTTACATTTTAAAATATTATTTGTTTACTAAATAAAATGCATTAAATTCACCAAATTAGCCTACATATTATTTGTACACAATATCCTTCCTCCTTTCTTTCCGCAAGAAGAGTTCAATCACTCTGTTGTACATGTTATCTGTGCGTTTAAGTTACAACAATAAGTATTTTTCTATCGCCATGGAGGCTAATGCTGAAAGTCGAGACTGTCCAGTCATATTTCTGGCATACGTTTTATTTTACTTTAGGGCTGAGAATATCCGTTTTTACAGAAGCAGTGGACACAGGAATAGTCAACGCCAAACATGCGTACAGCTGCCTCTTGCTCTCACCAAGATTTTTCTGCTGAAGGAAATCAAGGATTTCAACAGGACTTTTGTCTTCAAAATGTTGAATAGTGTTCCGTGACTCTGCATTAAGCAGCAAGATGCTGGATTTTTTTCTGGTATGTTTGAAACTGCTGGGGGTCAAGGGGGGAGATAAACATATCCGTATCTCCTAGAGAATGTTGTCCAGAACATGTCTGTGCAGTTTGTGGTAGTATCCAAGGAGGTTGTCTTGTGCTGAGTCTCTCCGTGCCCTCGAAGCACATGAGATGCGCGCAGTGGATTCGTAGATCTCAACAAATAGGCCCCTCTCTTGCTCAATGGTGTCACAAAACTACTTTACCCTTGCCATACAGAATTGTACATCCAATGTTTTGTAGTATTGCAAAAAGCACATCTGAATGCTCAAAAATCCCATTAAATGTGTGAAGCAAAAAACAAAACTCTAAATCATCCAGACGTGCATTACATCCATCAGCACAATGAACAGAGTCCTCGTCATACTCATCATGATGTTCCAGGATGTGGTGAAACAGCTCCTTTAGGGCAACTATGTTCTCAAAGACTGCACTGATCTTAATGTGCATTGCCACCGCGTTGGTGCCACACAAGGAAGAAGCTGCTGGTAAATATTGTCCAGTAGTTGCGTGCGCCTAGGGGATATGGAGAAAAATGCAGCTAGGCCATTTAGGTGAGCAAAAATATCTTGCATTCTTTGAGCTTTGATGCCCCTTGAGTCAGTACAAAAGTCAGCGGATGTGCATAGCTGTGTATGAATAAGGCCATATGTACCCTCTCCTAAACTTTAGCCAGCACCCCATTTAGTCCAGATAACATGATGGCTGCACCATCAAAACACTGCGCCACAACTTGATCTAGATGAAGAAATTGACAATAAGGGCAGCAATGTCATCGGCTCGCATGCCACTAGTAACATCTTCAAATCTGACAAACCGGTCCTTGACACTTGTGTCCGTCACATAACGCAGGACCAGTGCAAGCTGTGCTGCATTACTCACGTCTGTGGTCTCGTCTACCATGACAGCAACAAAAGGTGCTTTGATAATCTCACCTTTTATATTATATCCCATCATTTCAGCAATTGCATTAATCAGGTTGTTTTGTATTATGCCTGATGTCCCACAAAACATTTTGTTCGTAGAAAAGTGGTAATGTAAGTCTGTGTTGTTTTTTAGCAATAAAAGAAAGAAGCTCAAAATAGTGGCCTCTATTTGTGGATCCAGCGCTTTCATTGTGTCCTCTAAATGAAAGTTCCTGTTTACCCAAAAATACAACACCGTCTATTAGTCTTTTCAATATTTCCCTATTTTTCATCAGCTTTTCGTTGTGTAGCTCCGTTTCCTAGAGCACTTTTCAAATGCATGGTTGCTTGTAAGTGTCTGGCTGTGCTTTGGTGTCTCACTGCTGCCTTGGTTAGACAACTTAAATTTGCAAACCCAGTGTGGCTCCAAATACCATGTCGATCAACTGCAAATAACAGGCATTCCCAGCAATACAATTTGCTGCGCTCTTCCGAGGCTGTGAGCCAAAGGTACCACTTGTAGTTACTGATTTGAAAAGGCCGGACAAACCCTTTCCCCAGCTAGTATAGGCCTGCTAGCTTCGGGGTCGGCCGAACTTTCCTCACGATGTCCAGCTTTTCTTGAAAAGTCCGCCTTGAAAATGACTTTGATAGGACATCAGCTTCTTCTCCTCTGTCAGCCATTGTGAGTTAAAATACATTTATATATTTTTTTATTTTATTTAGTTTGCACAGTTTGTTAGCTCTGACTAGTTAAATTATCCAATCAAAAGACTCGAACATGCTGACGTTAGCGTATGCCTGCTAGATGGCCCCGATGACGCCAACTCGAAATCTGATTGGTTAATGCAACAGTTTCATTGGCATTTATTTTAAGCTGCAGGCGCCCGCGCTGTTCGTTCTGAAGGCCTTAAGGCAGTTCCCTTTCAAGTGAACTCCGTTGCATAGATTTTGTTGCTTTGGGGAACGCTTTGCGTGATATGTCTTGAAGCACATGTGAAATCAATCCAAGGTGTAATGGGATGTCAGAGCGGTGACGTCATGAACCAGGAAGCTATAAAGCCTGCCCAAACGAAGCTGTCACTAGCTTTTTGTGTCTTCACAAGCGCTCTGTGTGAAGCTGTCCTTGTCTTATTTGGTGTTATCTTTCAGTATTTAATTACTCAGAAATGGCGAGCAAGCAACAACAAGCTTTTAGAATGTGCGTTCATCCCTGCCCGCGTTATTTAATGGGTGGGGATACACACGTTCTTTGTGTTGCGTGTTTGGGAGAGGAGCATGCACGGTCAGTGCTCGAGAGTGCTTGATGTGAGCACTGCAATGTGCTGCCCTTGCAGACACTCCGATCCCGCCTGGTGTTCTTTCACAATGAGGGCACTCAGGCTCGCATTCCACAGGGCTCTGGTCCGAAGGCTGCAGTCCTGGGGTTCGCAAATAGATCTGTCAGCAGAGTTAGAGACGGACACAGCCTTATCTCTGCCTTCACCTGACAGGTTCAGTGCCTCGTCTCAGGGTGGGGAAGCATGCGCTGCGGTTTCTTCCTCCGATCGAGGCACAGACACTTCAACTATCTGATTCTGAGGAATTAGATGTTGTTAGTGTCAATGCAAGAGATACTAAGGATTCGCCACCTCAGTCTCATGCTTATGAGGAGCTTTTTGAGGTTGTAACAAGAATGGTCGATTAGCCTGCAGAGAAGGAGGATGTTCGTTCTAAAAAAGTAAAATAGAAAAAAAAGGACGAACGCTTCTTACCTTCTCATGCACAACCTCAACGCCGGGTACTGCTGTTTTTTATTTTTTTATTTTTTCCCCGATTGGGGCAACACCTTTTGCATGATCAAGGTCACGCAGTGATGCTTACGTGCCTTGGTAATGTGGAAGTAACCTTGGTTCCTGTCCCAGGGTCCTGTGCTGGGAGCTTCATGTCGTCGCAAGATGCTAACGACAGATGCCTCTCTCACGGGCTGGGGAGCGATCTTAGAGGGACGCTCAAGTCAGGGTCTGTGGAAGGACCATCATCTCTCATGGCACATCAACCGTCTGGAGATGTTGGCTGTATTTCTTGCTCTCAATAATTTCCTAGCAGATCTCAGGGGCCACCATGTGCTTGTCCACTCAGACAACACATCGGTGGTCTCCTACATAAATCACCAGGGGGTTTGCATTCATGTCCACTTGCAAACTGGCGTGCTAAATCCTCCTGTGGTCCCAAGGGAAGTTGTTCTCTCTTCGAGCAGCTTACATCCCGGGGGTCCACAATATAGGAGCAGACATCCTGTCGAGACAGGGGCTGAGGCCAGAGTAATGGAGGCTCCACCCCAAGGTGGTGGAGCTGATATGGAGGGAGTTCAGTCATGAACAAGTGGATCTGTTTGCGTCTTGAGAGATGTCTCACTGTCCACTATGGTTCTCCCTCACGCATCCAATTGAGGCTTCTTCTGCATGCATTTCCCCTGATCGCTCTGCTCCCGGGAGTCCTGGAGAGAGTTCGCCGGGACCGGGTTCTACTACTTCTCATTGCCCCATGGTGGCCGGACAGAATATGGTTCCCAGATATATAATGGGCACTCCTCTGGAGCTGGAGCTCCCCGTCAGGAGGGACCTTCTGTCCCAAGCAGGGTACTCGAGATTTCACCCCCAACCTGAACTGTGAAATCTGTGGGCTTGGCCTCTGAGGGGGCCCAGTTTATTGACTTGTTTATTGACCAGTTTATTCTCCACTCCAGAGCTCCCTCCAAGAGGAAACTTTATGCCTTGAAGTGGATAGGTTTCACTTCATGGTGAAGGGACCATCAGTTATATCCAGTTAACTGCCCAGTTGGTACAGTGCTGGAGTTCCTCCAAGAGCGGTTCACTGCAGGGCTGGCCCCGTCCACTCTAAAGGTTTATGTGGTGGCTATAAGTGCTTACCACATTCCTTTGGGTGGAATGCCATTGGGGAAAGTGATACTTTGAGGCTCTGTCCTCCTCCTTTTTAGAATGTGGACCAGGAAAGGCACAATTTGCTTTGCCCAGTGCGGGCATTAGATGCTTATGTCCACAGAGCTACCCTTTGGTGTAAAAATGAACAGTTGTTCATATGTTTTGGACCTCCTAACAAGGGGTCCCCTGCATCTAAGCAAAGGATGAGCAAGTGGGTGGTCGAGGCCATCTCACTTGCTTATGAGTCGGCCGGTCAACTTTCTCCTATGGCTGTCCGGTCCCACTCGACCAGGAGTATGGCGGCCTCTAAGGCCCTTATATCAGGAGTTGCTCTCCAAGAGGTTTGTGATGCGGCAGGTTGGTCCTCACCGCACACATTCATCAAATTTTATTCTTTGGACCTGGACTCTACCCGAGATTCCCAAGTGCTCTCGTCCTAGTGCTGCTCGTTAGATTTCACACAGGACAGGTATTCGTCACTATGGTAGTGTTATATTAACATTCCCCAAAGCGTCAGAATCAACGCAACAGAGTTCCCTTGAAAGTGAACGTTCGGTTACAACTGTAACCTCGGTTCCCTGAAGAGGGAACGAACGTTGTGTCCCTGGCCATATCTCAGAATATTTTCACATTGCTCAGAATTTAAGCTAGTGACAGCTTTGTTTGGGCAGGCTTTATAGCTGTCTGGTTCGTGACGTCACCCGCTCTGACGTCCCATTACACCTTGGATTGATTTCACATGTGCTTCAAGACATATCGTGCAAAGCGTTCCCCAAAGCGTCAAAATCGACGCAACGTTTGTTCCCTCTTCAGCGAACCGAGGTTACAGTCGTAAACGAACGATTTCTATGAAATATGATTGGATAAATGCTCTATCATACATAAACACTAAAGCAGCACAACCAAGATAAAAGCTATGAAATGAAGAGAATAGATTATTGGGATTAATTTAATACACATTCATGCACAATTATATTAAAATGTAAGTCAGTGATTCAGATAGTGTTTAGACCAGCAGAGAAGGCTTTGCTGGCCCTGATGGCCCACCACTGCGTGAAAGTAACAACATAGCAGATGTTGTATGTCTAAATTTCATTCAAACTGCACTTATTTTTTTACTTAGTTTTTTAGTGGTCACAAAATAAGCTTCAAACCAAATATAGTACCTACTGAGTATCTGAAGCTGGCACTTATTTGGCAAATCTTGTTTCAAACCGTAGACTTGCATTCTCTTATTTTACAAAATGCAGCTGGTGCCATCTTTCGTGCAGTAATGAATCAATAATACAGTAGTAATGTTGTTGTGGTTTTCATCTTCTTGCCAGAACAATTGTTTTGTACACTGTAATGCATTATAACATAATAAACAGGTAAGATTTTAAAAGTTTCAAGTCAAATTAATATTTTGTTCCCATAATGATTTATGTGGTAAAGAAAACATGTATTGAGCAGTATGACTGTACATGATCCCTTGAATATTCATCCTGTTTCAGTGAGATACTAAAATATTTAATCTCAAATTAATATTTTGATGCTTGTTATTTACTATACATAATTACCATTATACACAATACCATTATATTATATTATATTTTTTGTGTGTAGAAACGAAATCATGGAAGTATTACCAGCAATAGATGTATCCAAGCTGTTTGAGATTGGTGTAAACCATTCAATTTGAATGAAAGCTTTATATACAGTCCATAATTCCCAATGTACAATGACTACTTTTTAGAGACTTGCAGTTTCCATTAGCCTAATGTAGTGTCCAGTGTAATTTCCACAGTAGCAGAGCTAGGCTACAGTCTTGAATGGATCAACCTGGATGCTTGTAACCATTTGCTTTTAGCATGTGTATGTAGTGGCTGTTGTTCTGTATGTACCGTGTAAAATAGAAGAACAGTCACCTTTGATTTATGCTTCTGTACAAGCTGAGAGGTCAGAAAGCCGGACAAAGTCACATGCCATTTGCAGGGTCCAGGACCTGCTGTGCTCCTGCGGATGACAAATGAGGGGCTATATTTGAGTATAGCAGACTATACAATTACAGTTGCAATCATGCCCTCACATGATGGATCTCTCCCAATAAAAATGTACACTGCTGCGTTGTTAGAGATTGACTGTTAAAGCGTTTCCTACAACCTTCTGTCACTAAATTTTGAAGTTATAAGAAGTTGCATTTGTAATTTGATTATACTTTAGGTTACACCAATATTGTTTAAATAGTCAGATCAGGTAGAAATGCATCCATATGAAGGGTGTGCTATGTGTATCAGCTGCTTGTTGGTTGTTGTTTTAAAGATGTACAAACTGCCATTAGGAGTATGTCTCTTGGCAAAAACAAAACCAGATCTTGACAGTGCATGCACAGGGTGTAGCCTTTTTAGAATGCAGTTAGAATGCAAAAGTTAAAAATAAGGCTAAAAATGTCCTTCTGAGTTTTTGTGTATTGTTTATATCATATTATATCAATATTACACAGACAAGATTGCTCTTTCTCAAATATGAGCATGATTGCAAATGTAATATTTTATACAAGTAAACACAAATATAATATTGTTAGTAACATTTTAGACAGTGTGTTGCCTGTTTTTGCTCTACTTTAGCACTTTTACATTAGTATATAATTTGTGAACAAACCCAGTTCTGAAGTAGTAGCTCAACTTAAATTTTTGAAAGGTTTATATAGACATCATATGGATTTTATTAGGTTTATTTAGGTTTATTAGTGTTTCATATTAGACATGGCAAAAAATGACAACATCTGCTTAAACCAAATTAATTGAAATTAATTGTGTGTAAATGCATATGTATGCATTTACACAATCTCATGTAAGTATGGCTAATGGTTTAGCTCTCTTTCTGCTTTCATGTGGCTACAATGATTACACAATTATAGCACCATTGAATTTTCATGATTACTCCAAACATCTTTGCTGATTATTTGACCAATCTCCCTTCGATGAAGCAAGCCTGATGAGCTGATATACCTACACATAGTGATATAAAAGCCCTGAGAGTCAGGTACATAATGATAGCAACATAAGTGTGCTTGTTGAAATAGATCTGGCATCATGCTGCCATATCAACATGTCCAATCAATGGCCAATTTAGGCAATTTGTAGGCCCATAACCTGAAATGCATTTCATTAGATTATCCATGGGCCAGTTTCATTCTAAATGTAAATAAATTATGATTTAATTAACTTACATATGATGTTGATTAGGATTTAGAAATGATGAGAAATGTGAATATTTCTAGCCATTGATCCCTTTCAGAGACATGTCTCTGTATGGGAACCTCAACAAGATTTAAAATGTGCAGCAATATGTAACAATTAATATGCAGCTCATATGTAACTTTATTCAATAAAATCTTTAACAGTAACCTGCGGCTTCAGTGAATCAATATATGGAAAATATGCCCACAAACCCCATCTTCTTCCAACTTACTTTTTTTTTAACATTGGATCATTAGATCTACGGCCAGAAAAAAATCAGAACCTTGAACTTTCATACAGCTTATGAATGCTACTAAAGGCACAAAATGTGGTCGGTTACTTCATCACTTTCAATTCAGTTGTTAAATTGCACATGCCAAGAAAGTGTAAACAGTTTCACTGGGCTTGTAGCTGGTATTAGGCACTACTTTTGTGCTTCTGAATTATTCACATTTTATTCATGATTAGATACTGATTATCTATTTCTTTAGGTTCAATTTTGTTCTGGGCTTTTTTCTTTTCTTTTATTGACTGGACATCACAGAACAGAAAGGAATATAGGATTAAGATTATAGGATGTTATTATTATTTTTTTATAGACCATATTTCTACCTTAAAGGCACATCAAATAATCCCTGTAATTTTATTTATTAACTTTTTTACCATTTGTGAAAGACTGATAATCCAACCAGTTGCGTCTAAATATTTTTTTGAAGCACAGAGAGAAATGTCTCATATTTGGTCAAGCAATAATAAAGATGAATTCATAGCAGTGAGCTCTTTTTCATAAGCATCCTGCATATCTCACAGACATGGTTAGCTCCAGATGCCATCACAATTTGAATTATTGGCGGACGAGGCTACTACGAGCCATTTCTCTTCTCTGACTGATGTCTGCAGACCCAGTTTAGTAGTACACAAAGCCACAGAGATGGATTTTCAGTGGGCCATTTACCTGTCTCATATTATTTATCATATCTGAACAATTCCCTGTCTGTGATGGCATTCTGATAGATGTGTCGTTCAGCACAAACCCTGTTGTGTTTCATGTCAGTCTCAGAGAGGAATCTGATGATTAACCTTTTAGCTCTACTTCAGGCTATGATATCTAAATGTCTCCCTCTATATACGGTTCATTTAGATCACAAGCACATTTGAATACTGATAAAGTGCTTCTCTTTTCTTTCTTTCTTTAAAAAAAATAAAATAAAAATACCTTTTGAAATAAATTCACATTGAAGTATGTCTCCACTCAGATTTTTTTTCTTTTCAGATGGGTTTAACAACTGGTGCAACAGTTTAGGCCAATTTGAGTTCTTTATTGTGACCTTAAGCATTTGCATTACTTTCACGGTTCTTCCAGAAGCTTGTAAAAAAGACTTGCCTTTTTGGTTGAACTCAGTAACTCAACAAGTGTTTTAACAAAAAAAAGCAATTACTTTCCGTACTGAGCATTACCTTTCATCTCCAACAAGGCTGATTCCATCATAATATGAGGTGTTTCATGCCCTTTCAAAGTTCTATAGTATCAAAGCTGAATCCATTAATACTGATATGAAATGAAGTGTTATCATTTAAGTGGCAGTTCTTCCATTTGCGACTTGGATCACCTGAACATTTTAAGAAGTGGTTATTCAAAAAACTGGTGGACATGAGCACCGATGTATGTTCCTGTCGGTGTGTAAAACCAAACACAGTATATAGACGAAAAAAATAAATATATATATGGGTAGTTGACAAATACAAATTGGACTGTGTCCTATGGTGTGAAAGCAAAAATGTAGAAAATAAAACTTAACATACAAATAACATGAGAAAAATGTATCTTCATTCTTAGAGTTAAAAATAGCACGGGAGAGGTTTATCTTCAATGTTAGCATTTTTTTTATTTTAATTTATATATATATATTTTTTTTTTTTTCCTTCACACGATAGCACACATTGATACATCAACTACCCATATATACATGTGTGTGTGTGTGTGTGTGTGTGTGTGCCACCCATGTAAGAAAGAAGAATAAGAAATATAGAAAGAAAGAAGAAAGAAAGAAAGAAGAAATAAAGAAAGAAAGAAAGAAAGAAAGAAAGAAAGAAAGAAAGAAAGAAAGAAAGAAAGAAAGAAAGAAAGAAAGAAAGAAAAATGTATGTAAACTGTTTTAACAAGTTTACCCTTGGGGTAAGACAATGGAATCTTCCAGAACAGTTTCCTTAAGAGGTTATGTGGTATTTATACTTGGTGAGCATTCAGATATGAAAAAAACAAAAAAACAAAACAAAACAAAACAAAACACATGAACCCCTCACATCTGTATGTAGACAACAGACATACATTATAATATCTCTGATTGCCTTTTTTTTTTTTTTTCTCTGTCTACAATTCTTGGTAAGGAAACTGTCTTATAGAATTATTAAATATATTTCCAGGAAGCTGTTTTGATATTATGTCACCCAGAGAGTGCAGATAACTGTGATGGGAGGAATTGTTTTTTCACTCTGTTTTCAGTAAACTTCTACAAGCTTCCTCAAATGCTTGTTCTGTTTCAGACGTTTAAAAAATAATATTTTCTATTCAGACAGATAAAGAAAATGCTTCTTTCTTATGTGATTAATGTCACATTTTAATCAATTAAAGCCAAGTCCATATTATAATTATAACACAATATAATATATAATATAATAATCTTGTGCCATATTTCTACCAAGTAAAGCCAACATGAGACCAAAATCAAGAGGAGAATAGAAATGTCATAGTAAAGGAATGCCAAAGGTGACCTTATCAGCGTTGCTCCAATAAAGCATTTTGTTTATTAGTAGCAGGTAGAAAACCGTAATGATTATGGATTTTTATGGTGTTCAAGCAATTAAAAATGAAGCCCACCCAGCCAGTTAAGGATCAATGTGTGCCATGATGTTTCTCCTCTTTTTTTTCTTTCCATCTTCCCTCTTACACCCTCAGTGGCATTTGAGAAGTAATCAGAGTGGTAGACTCTCACACGCTGTGCATGCCAACAAGGAGCCTTTCTATCACAATCCTACTTCCTTTCCTCTCTCTCTCCTTTGCTCATTTTTTCCTCTCAGCTCTCATTAATGACGATACGTAATGGAGTTGTCCACGGGGGTCTTTAGTCTTCACATCAGACCCTGATAACAACTCCTACTTAACAAAAATAATAATCTGTAAATACACATGAAAACAAAAAGAAAGACAAGATTTGATAAATGTGGTGGTTTGTATATAATATGTCAAATTTGAAAATGAATAACACCAGGCTAACAAATTAGCATTGGCAGAGTGAGAGTGAGCGGACATGTATTAATGAGGCCATTGGAGAGGCAAAGCGTTGGTAATGCTAATTACTCATGCTAATTGGCACAAAACAGGTTTGAAAATGCATGCATGCAATCGCTTAACGTGCCTTTGTCACATACATACTTAATGTTCTTCGTCTGGTTTTAAAGATAATTTTTGGGTCTTGTCCTTCAGTCGGTGCTAGTTATGTGAGACAGCTGGGTGTATGATGAGGTCAATCAAAATTATTTGTGGATCCATGGAGACAGTGAACATGGCAGCGCCCATTGCTCTTCACTTTCTGATGGATGCCAAAGCACCTTTCTGATGCGCAAAGATCACACATAATATTGTGTCAGCTCTGTCATGTCAAAGTTCACATCATGGCTTTAAAGTCACAATGCATTTCAATGAAGACAGATCATGAGCTGTGATGAGAAGTGAGAAAGAGACAGGCAGAGGAAGAGGGAGAGAGCAAGAGAGAGGCCGAAATGAAGTATTTGGACACTGTGGGTGTGACGGGTGAAATAAGGTGTCACACTGTGTTCCGGGTCGAGCCTCAGCAGTGTATTTGCCAGGCCACAGAACTGACGACTGCACCTGCCGGGAGACCCAACATCATATTGCCCTGGAACTAATTCCCAGAGGCACTGTCAAAGCGCTCAGCTCACATAGACCTTCCCCTGTCCCACTTTAGTCGGCTCTGACACTAGCACAGCAGCATTTTGTAATGTTCACTCCATTTTAAAAACTTTTTTCACTTTTTTGGAGGCAGAATTACTAGTGGTAATATTTTTGTTTATAAATTAACTCATCATTGACATTAATGAAACTGATGAACATCTTAATAATGTTATTGCTAGCTAAAACTATTAATTAATTGAAAAAGCTGAAATAAAATATAAATATAAACAAACTTAAAAGTAAAATTTTAATTAGAAATGTTGCTTTGGCATCTAAGTGAAATAAAATAAGTTTAAGTCAAAATATTTAAATCACTTAAATTAAAAACTGCAATAGAAATATTAAAAAGCTAATACATATGACAGAAGCACATAACAGAATTGATAAAACCTTAACTAAAATTAAATCTGAAAATATAAAGAAAAAAAACACTATAATTGCATTAAATTGATACTAAATTACACTGATCTTACATTTACATTTATGCGTTTAGCAGATGCTTTTATCCAAAGCGACTTACAATTGCATTCAAGCTATACATTTGACATCAGTATGTCAGTATGTGTGTTCCCTGGGAATCGAACCCACAACATTTTGCGCTGCTAACGCAATGCTCTACCACTGAGGCACAGGAACACATCTTAAAGGCATAGTTTACCCCGAAATTAAAATGTTGTCATTTCAAACCTGCACGACCACCTTTCTTCTGTTGAACACAAAGGAATGTATTTTGAAGAATGTTTCCATATATATTTTTTTCCCTTTCCCATACAATGAAAGTCAGTGGGGTCTAATGTTTGAATGTTCTTCAATATATCTTATTTTGTGGCGGTACAGGAATAGTGTGGGTTTATCAGAGCGCATCATGATTATGCAGGGAGAGTTAAACTCGCACGTGTGTCCAATATAACCTGCTTAGAGCCCCTCCAGCAACACCACTCTCAGGTACAGCATGACACTGTTGCTCTCGCTCATGTCTCCAGTGACGCCTCCTTTCATGAAGGAGGATTAAGACTTCCCTTTCACTCTCTCTTTTGACACACACATACACACACTATACCCCCCACCCCCCCACAAGGGCACTCTCTCTTTGTGTTTTAGATATCCACTGCTCTGTCCTTTTTCTTACCCTTTGACAAAAGAAGATAGAGGATGTCCACTGACAATAATTAAACCTGGCTTCCTTCATTTTTGTTCATCATTTGGCTCTAAGCCGTGATGGTCAGACATGCTATATTGTTCTCACAAACTTGTATTTAATAAAGAGATGAAGAGGCTGAAGTAGATATATCTCATGACATGATGGGGTCCAATGACCAAATGGAATGGCTATAGCATCACACCAGTGGCCTGTCCTTTAAGTAGTACTTTTGCCACTTTTTAGCCAAAGAACCAAAATCAGTCATGTCACGAAATTGTGGAAACATCTAACCGGACCACAGTAAGTGTGTTTACATGCACTTTGAATATGTTTTCAGTCAGATTATAACAATAACTAGTAATAAGTAGTCTTTAAATGCTTTAGTCCAACTGATCTTTTTAAATTACTCTAAAACCTGTAATATTGTGAAACATTAGTGCAATTTGAAATAACTTTAAATGCAAAGCTGAATTTCTGAAGAAATTATTTCAGTCTTCAGTCTCGCATGATACTTCAGAAATCATTCTAATATGCTGATTTAATGCTCAAGAAACATTTGTTATTATCAGTGCTAAAGGGGTCATGACCTGCCTCTATTTTTTATTTTGTACTGTTCTCTGAGGTCCACGTATAAGGTTATCAAGATTTTACATAAACAACAGCATAAGTTAGAAGTAATAGGTTATTTTCTGTCCTGTTTTTGACCCCCCTCATCTGAATGCTTTGTAGGCTTGGCGGATTGCAGACTCAAAAGTAAATGCCCACTGCTATGATTGGCTAACAGTTGTTTGATAGCCTGCTGTGATTTAGGTTAAAAACGCATACATACTCAGTACATATCAAACGAACTGTTCAACAGACAAAGCAATAGTGATTACGTAATAAAAACAGTTGCTCACACTTGTGTGTTGCGACATTACTGTCGGATCCAATATAGTCGGTACAACATCGTCTTTTAGTTTCAATCTTTCTGAAAATTGGTGTCGAATTGTGCCTTGTTTGTAAAGAATCCGCGGTAAAATGAAGTGAACAAAGGACCAACTTCTTACTCATATGGTCTGGAACTTCATTAAAAATACAATTCATCCACTCTTTCCTAATGTTGTGATCAGAAGGAAGGAAATGCAAAGACAATTGTTTTCCACAACTTGGCACCACACAGTGTCTTGTTATCTTCAGAGCCATCTTTATTGTTTAGTTGTAGACCTGCGCATTTGCCTCTCTCGTAAACACTACATGTACAAATCGGTGGGTGGGGCTATACAGGCATGTAGAAGCAGGCATTGACCTTCTTCTTCATGCATGGCCACAGCCATATCACCCTGCAGCCCAAGACTGGTTGCCCATTGAAGCTAAGCAGGGTTGAGCCTGGTCAGTACCTGAATGTGAGACCTCCGTGAAAGCTAGGTTGCTGCTGGAAGAGGTGTTAGTGAGGCCAGCAAGGGATACTCACCCTGTGGTCTGTGTGGGTCCCAACGCCCCAGTATAGGGACACCATACTGTCAAAAAGCACAGTCTTTCGGATGAGACGTTAAACCGAGGTCCTGACTCGCTGTGGTCATTAAAACATTCTGGAAATGTTTTAATTATTAGAGGAAAACAAAGGGAAAATTGCGACTTTAAGTTAGCTAGACTGAAACTTCAAGTTCTCTTGTTTATAATGATATATGGCACTTGATGCTGACTGCTAGAATAGGTCTGAAAAAAACAAAGAAAAATACAGCCGTGTCAGGGGCCCCAAAAATGTTCTAGGTCTTTAAGGGTTAATATGTCTGTGGAAACAGTGATACTTTTTTCAGGAATGTTTGATTCATTTATTTATTCATTTGATGGGAATATATGACATAAATATATGTACTTTTTCCAAGCATTTACTGGCATTTTTTTACAGAGAGTTGATGAATGTAGCTTGTTTATACAAAATCTGCTGTAGCTCACTTATAACTGCACGTGTAAATGTACTGAGTGACAGTTTTTGTAAAATTTTCAGACACACATATTGTATATTAGTACTACACATACATTTGCTTGTAGGCATTACAACGTTTTCTTTATTTAGTTTTTTTATGGTTTTCCTATATATATATATATATATAGAGAGAGAGAGAGAGAGAGAGAGAGAGAGAGAGAGATAATCAATCATTGTTGAGAAAGTTCTGTTGGATAGTTTGGTTTTGAGGGCCGTGAGTAAAGTTTTATGAGTTTTTATCTTCTCAAGTAGTCTGTAATGTGCTTTTGTGTGCAATATTTGTGATAATTAGAGATAAACACTTGTGATAATTAGATGTATGTGTATACGTTGTAGAAACTTGATCTTCATCTCATGTATTGTAAATACATTTTTCTTAAGTCTCTGAGAGAAATACACCCAAACATACAACAAGCAAGATGAGCACACACATGCAGAAACCATTGCCTGTGTTTGCACTCTAATTCACTGTACTCTCTTCAGCCCCTGGCCTGCAACATTCCCAACTTAATAATGGGCTCTGTGCAGTGACAATAGAACTCATTACTTTGGTCAAATGACTTTATATACAACCTTATACATGGCACAGGCAGACTCCACTGGGAGAGCTAGGGCAGGATTCATATTGACCATGAAATATTTAATGCGGGGATGACAATTCAATGCTGCAGCCCCAGCAGTTAAAGCCACCGTAGCAATCCCCAGCCTCGCTGCAGTTCAGACAGGAAATAGAAGCACTTACCGTTGAGATGTTTCATAGCCCACCGTATATCATGGGCTTATTAATTACTTATCTGCTGTGAATAAAACATACCACACATGGAATAAATTAAAGAGGATATTGAATAATCTGTTGCCAAAAAAGGCAGGACTTGTATAGTCAAATATTGTGCTATTATTTATGTGTTATGTTCTACTGTAATATTTAGGGTGTTTAGTGATTACTGAAATGACAAAGGATCTATTTAGTGGAAGCTGAGTTTTTCTCTCTCTCTCTTAATATATCCAGCAGTGACTGTATGATTTTGAGATCCATCTTTTCACACTGAGGACAACTGAGGGACTCAAACACAACTATTAAAAAAGGTTCAAACATTCACTGATGATCCAGAAGGAAAGACGATGCATTAAGGGGGGTCAAAACTTTTTGAATTTGAAGATCAATGTAAATTGTAATTAATTTATCTTCCGGGAAACATGCAAGTATATCCTGTTGCTTCCGAAGGGCAGTACTAAATGGAAAAAAAATATATACATATATCTACACTCACCGGCCACTTTATTAGGTACACCTGTTCAATTGCTTGGTAACACAAACTTCTAATCAGCCAATCACATGCCAGCAACTCATTGCATTTTGACATCTAGATGTGGTGAAGACAACTTGCTGAAGTTCAAACCGAGCATCAGAATGGGGAAGAAAGGGGATTTAAGTGACTTTGAACGTAGAATGGTTGTTGGTGCCAGACAGGCTGGTCTGAGAATTTCAAAAACTGCTGATCTACTGGGATTTTCTACTGGATTGGAATTGAGAACCGCTGGTGTAAATCATGTCACGCACAAATAAAATATGCAGGGTGTAATACAACTAACTTGAGAAATCACACCCTGTCACACCGTTTTCACCCTGTGCTGTTAACCCTCTCAGTGTCAAGTATTTAGTTTTTACTTTTGTGTATTTGTTCTAAATGCTCCTGTTGTCTTCTGTGCCCAGACTTAGTTTTGTTTGATATTTTATACATTCAAAAAGCGTGTTTTCTTTGAGCAGGTAAAATGAAAGTTTCAGTTCATATATCTGACTGCTTGTATTTATTGACAAAATTGTATACATGTGAAGTACATAGTTTAAATTGAGTATGCAGTGCATCGTCAATTCATCGTGATATCGAATTGAACTGAATCGATGACATGATAATCGTAATCGAACCGAACCGTAAGATCAGTGTAGGTTCACACCCCTACCTTGTTGAATCTATGCTAAGAAGAATTAAGGTAGTTTTGAAGGCAAAAGGGGGTCCAACCCGGTACTAGCAAGGTGTACCTAATAAAGTGGCCTGTGTGTGTGTGTGTGTGTGTGTGTGTGTGTGTGTGTGTGTGTGTGTGTGTGTGTGTGTGTGTGTGTGTGTGTGTGTGTGTGTGTGTGTGTGCGTGTGCGTGCGTGAGTGTTCGTGTGTGTGTGTGTGTGTGTGTATGTATGACTCCTCACAGACTCGCATCTGTGTACAACCAAGCAGTCAAAATGTTTGCAGGTTCGGCAGCAGGGAGAATAATTATCTTTACACTTGTCCATTTATTTATTTTTTCTATTTAGACACTACATCATTGTACACTCATGTCAACATGCCGTTGTTTCAACTGCTGTGATATATTTTTCTGAAGTTAAATTGTTTGCATAAATACATTTTATTGTATGGGATGCTGTGTATATGCAACTGATCATGTTAGTTCCAAATGTACAGTATTGAATATGTATCTTTCAATATGGTTACACTGCATATCCAGCCAATACTGACAATACACAAATATTGAAAATAACTTATTGCAACTTTTCATCTCATGATGGTGATTTGCTGAGAGATCATGGTTTTTATGTTCTTCTTAAGTGCGATTGCAGTAATGTCAAGGAGAGGGGTCACTCCTCTTTACAGCCGGCCATTATGGAACATAATCATGCTTTCTCTCAGGGACGTGCGGCCCAGCCTCCAGTGCTCCCTGTTATCATGTCTCCCAATTTCTCTTGATTGCATTGCTTGCTTCATAGTGTTGAGATGCATATGCCAAGGGCAGTCTAAGTCATGAAGCTTTCTGAGAGCTTGAAATGGCAATTTTCTGTGAGTTAAAGGTCAGTCTCATGAAGATCTCTTGCAAATATCACAATGCAGGAAAAGCAAGGTTGACTGCTTCCTCCCAAGTGTTATCATCTTGATCTTCTTGGTGTATGAAACATTTATCATCTCTGCAAAGTAATTTATTAGAGTAAGCCATGTCACAGTTAACAATATTTATTCAGCTTCAGTATATCAATGTGTAAATATACCAACAATTATTTACTGTACACTACCATTCAAAAGTGAATAATTCAGGTTTCCTAAATATTTTTTATCTTCTCAATTTATGCATTAAATGTATCAAATGTGACTAAAAACATTTATAAAGAAATATATTTCAAATTAATGTTATTTTAATTTATTTTTAATTATTTTAATTTTAATTGATGGTTTCAACAAAAAATATTAAACAGCACAACTGTTTTTAATACTGATTATAATAAGAAATGCTTCTTGAGAACCAAATCACAATATTAAAAGTATTTCTGAGGGATCATGTGAAACTGAAGACTGAGTAATGACTGCTGAAATTCAGCTTTGTTATCATCACAGGTATAAGTTACATTTAAAAATATATTAAATAAGAAAATTTGTATTTATATTTCACAATATTAAATTTTTGACTGTTTTTGATCAAATAAATGCAGCCTTGGTGAACATAAAAGACGTCTTCAAAAACATAAAAAATCTTAACTATCCCAAACCTTTCACCAGTAGTATATCTTTGACGTTCAAAAATTATATATTTATATGAAATATTTTAATTTACATATTTATATTTTGCTACTTTTTACCTGCAAAAGCCACCTCTTTTCCGCTTGTTTTACCAACTCTGGCATGACACCTATCTTGCTTGTGTTAAAAATGGCTTCCAAAACTAACCCACCATGTTGAATGATCATTAGAAATGTAATGTCATGGTTCATAAACATATCCCACATATATCCACACGCACTAACATCCCGCACTGTGGGCCACTTGTGAGTCTAGTGCCTTGCAGACAATTGCACATATTGAAAGGACACGTTCTGGCACATTGCACCCTCGTTGTAACCTGAGAGCAGATGAAGGTGCAGAGAGAGGCCTTTAGGGCATCATTTCAAAGCCAGCTATGGCACGAGTGCTTGTTTGAAGCTGAGACTGAGAGGAGCCTGCCTGAAGAGCAAAACAGACGGTTGTTAAGTGTTCCCCTATCTCTAAATGGACACCCTAGACGGGGTGTGAGCCCTTGGGTTATTCGGCCCTCCCTCTGCCAGCATCTTTGACAAGCTTAAGTAACCCTTAAATCGTTTATATCATGTTGCTTACAATAATTAGAGCAAATTGAGTCAGCTCCTCATTAGGACAGGATTTGTTTGTTGAGAAGTGTGGCTTGACTCTCAAAGTTCCCCCTGCTCTTGAAGGGAGTTATAGCACAGCGCAAAATAGCTGTTTCGTAAAGCCTAGGGGAGCTGTTGAACGTTGTAACCTATTTGCTTGCAGTCTTTGTTCCTTATTTGAAAATGTGTGCAAAGAAAATGCACTAAGCAATTAAAAACAAAGAGGAATTCCTGGCAGTGCTTTTGAGGTGATTTGCATTTAGCCTTAAAATGTGTCTGCCTTATAGAAGTGTGGTGATGTTTGCCTCACAGCAAAACTTATTTCTGCTAACAAATAGGCCTGCATTGTATACGCAACAATAAAGTGCCATTCACGCCCTGGATTCCATGATATCAACTCAGTGACAATGAGGAAAACATTCTTTGTTATGTCTCAAATGACAGTCTTGTCAAGGGTATGGCCACGTCTGCTCGTGGAACACAGGAACCCAGTCATGTTTGGCCCTTTGAATTGTCAGTTATTTAGGTAAGGCAGCTGTAATCATTGCATCTGCACTGCTGGAAATTGACAGTAACTTTGAGTGCCAGACACACTGCAGGCCTTGATGAAACCAGCAGAGGATTTCATATGCTAACACTAAGGCAGAATGACAACAATCAAATTGGAAGGATGAAAAATAGATGCAGAGCAGCACAGTGGAACAGTAAAACTCTTGCTGTCTAGTTACTTTTCAGATGGAACAAAAGACAGTATAAAGTGAAATAACTTCCTTGTATTGGTTTATGTGCTTAACACCAGTGCTACATTTTTTTTATTGTCTGAAAAGAGCTTTCAGACATCACACCATAAGCTATTAAGCTGTACTTTGGTTGTGTATTTACAAATAAACTGTTAAAATAGTTTTTTAAGGGATCGGTCACCTAAAAATTACAAAATATCATTATTTACTCACCCCTGCTGACTTTTATTGTATAAACAGAAACTTTTAAGAATATTTTATTTTGTGTTCCATAGAAGAAAGAAAATCATTGACAGAAGTTTCGGTCACACTTTATTTTAAGGTCAAATTCTTGGTGATAACAAACCTTTAACTACGACTTTTGCCTTAATAAACTCCTAATTTTCTGCTCATTAATAGTTAGTAGGGTAGTTGTTAAGTTTAGGTATTGAGTAGGAATGGTGATGTAAAATATGGTCATGCACTAATAAACTGCTAATATTTGAATAATATACATAATAATAAGCAACTAGCTAATAGTGAGTTTCTGTCCCTAAACTAAAGAAATGGTGGTTCAAATGTCCACCGTGCTAATGTCATCAGTCATGTGTTTTAATCTGAAGCTTTTGTGTAGACATTTTATATATGTGTGTGTGTGGTGAATAAATGTGATTCTATGATAGTCATCAGGTCACTGACAACCTACACTTTGCATTGGGTTGTCATCTGTTTTTTTACTTAATCTTGGTTTTGCTGTTTGTTGTTCAATGTTTGAGCCCCAAGCTCAAAGCTACTGCAAATAAACCCATGTGTGTTCACAGAAGGTTCAGCACAAGGTGTTTGAACCGCCATGCAGTCTGAATGATTGGATAAGAAAAACACGGTCTCACCTTTGCAGGGAAACAGCGTTCAATAATGTTACACAAGCCATTAACTACTGTACTGCCATATAGTTGTCATGGTATGAAATATTACATTAATATTTCACTTTTGTGAGTGCAAATAAATGCATGTTTGTGCAGAGTGGATTGTTTACAGTCCCCCATACTGATCTGAAGATAACAGAGGATTAACTGTAATTACAAGAGGCACCAGATGAACTAGTGTTTGGAACTGAGCACTAATGAATTAGATTGATTCAGCTGCACTTATCTCTCAGATTTACATGCACACAAATAAATAAAACACAGAAAAAACTGAATGACAAATGAGATGATGCATCATAAATCTCTTTAAAGTATTCATTATTCACCACAAACTGAATGACACCTCAAGGCACTGACATCCATTTGGTAAAAACTTAAATTCTCACTCATGAGTGATTCAATAAGTTAGCTTCTACCTAAAGTAAATACCTTTCACGTCATGCACTTTATGCAAGTCAAAATATGACCTCTAATCTTATCTTTGAATAAGGTGCAAATTGTTATCATTAGCAATGAGTTTAGCATTAATGTTCTGAATTAGAAATGATTCAGTCTAACATCTTGGCTTTTCTCTTTGATTCTTCCACCAGCTCACCAAAAAATATCACATAGTCACAACATAAAAATGGTATTGTCATTTCCTCTATTTAAAAATGCTGGAATCAGAAGATGCAATAATAATGTTCAATTTATTTTTATATCACCAATCCCATGGCCGTGCATACGAATCCTCAATGCAATCTCTCTACACTTGTTCCTGTATCTTTTAAATTGATACATCAGAGCAGCACTTATTTTGTCAAGGAATTTGTTGCTATTCTCATATTTCCATATTTTCAATTTTCACCTCACCCGTGGTCAGAAGTTACCAAACCGACAAACACAATGCATCTCTGACATATACTCTGAGAAAGTGATATAGCGCTAGTGATCGCACACTTTTGAATCTATCACCTCTGTGTCATCCCTGGGAACTGAAACAACTTCTACCTATCAAAATGGGTCTTGGTATCAGATAAGATGTTCAGTGAAAGATTTGAGTGGGGATGTGCACTTGTACCATTGTATATGTATGTCAAATCAAATCAAATCACTTTTATTGCCACATCACCACAGCACAAGTGCCTTGGTGAGTGAAATTCTTATCCAGACAGTGCAAAAAAAACAAAAAACAACCATTTACATATGGACAGTACATATTTACAGACTGTATGTGCAAAATACACATACATATACTCAATACACATAGTGTACTACAGGGCTCTAGAGTGCGACCTAACTGACTAACAAAAATCCTAGGTCGCACTGGTGCGTCCAGCCATTAAAAAACAAGTCTCCGCACTCTGAAAGTCTCTCTGTTGTTCAACAAAGACATACATTAGGCCCATATCGTTGGTCTAAACCAATCAGAGATAGTAAAACCCCCCTCTGATTGGCCGTGGTCCAGATATTCCTGTATGTGTGTGTGCGCGTTGACAAATGCGTACCTAGGTAAGTAATAAAATGCGTAGTGTTGCCAATTTCGCTAGATTTAGCGCCTTTTTAGACCCCCATAGCGCAACTAGTGACAAATCTAGCAACTTCTTGGACAAACTTTAGTGAGTCTCTGTGAGATTTCGTTGGTACTGCCGCGGCGGCGCGAGATGAGCGCGCACGCGGCACGTTCTCTGATCGGCTCTGTTCAGTGAATGTCTGAGAGGAGCTAAAGAGATATTATTGCTTCTCTAAGTTTGCATGCTTGAAATCACAGCACAGGAATTGTCTTGTCTTATATTGTGTATTATTTGATTTCATCAGCCAATCAGTAAAATTATAAATTTTGATTTTTGTCAGAATCAGCTGGTTATGTATTCTTAAAGGGGTGTGTTTCAGTCACTATTTAATATTTATCCCGTTTGACAACAGAAACAGTCAAATATATATAAAGTAAAACTGTTTTATTGAGAATTTGGCTGCATTAAAATACAGTATGAGCACAGAGAGACAATTGTTTTTTCTTTACTTTATTGTACTTTTAGTCATTTAGCAGCCACTTTTATCCAAAACGACTTACAAATGTAACTAAAATTAAAAGTTCTACACATTTAAGAAGATAAAGAAATTAAATAAAAATGACAAATGCATACAACTACATTTCAAAACTAAACATTTAATTGAAAACAAAAATAAAGCTAAAAACAATTATTAATTCAAGAAAAGATATGAGTATAATAATGATTCTTACATAACACGAAAGGCCTAAGTATACTTATTTTAAATCAGTGAAATTATTTGGTAGACAGGTTTGGGGGGGGGGGGGGGTCTGGAAGATGTTGATGCTAGAGAGAGTGTGGCCACAACTAAAAGATCAAGAAGGAGAAAACTACATGAGCTTCCGAGGGGCATGTGACTGCAATGGAGGATAGTCAATAAGTCATTGAGCCATGAGATGTTCAGTTTGACGCCCTTAAAACACTTAATTTGATTTTCTTTTTATTTAATTTATCTTGAGATGTTTTAAGATCAGCTCAGTGAAGCACTTTGCACCAACACTTTTTCTGTAAGTTACCTTTCTTGTAGAATTGTACTTCAAATCACTAGTCAATATTGCCTATACGAAAATTTGGGTACCTAACTTTTGTGCTGGTGCACCTAAGAAAAAAAGTTAGGCGCACCAGTGCAACCAGTGCAAAAAGTTAGTCTAGAGCCCTGTACTATAAAGACATACTTGTTATCAACTACACATTATACACCGTATGTACACATCTACATTATGTACACTATCTATACATTATGTAATCTATACATAGTAATAATGTGAAGGTGCAACAGATTATAAATTTACAGCAGATTGGTTGTGCAACAGATTGGTTGTGCAACAGATAGATGTGCAAGGTGCAACAGATTATAAATTTACAGCAGATTGGTTGTGCAACAGATAGTTGTGCAACAGATAGATGTGCAAGGTGCAACAGATTATGCATATGCAATGTTGTGGGTGTGCTTTGCATGGTGTCCAGTGATAGCAGATGTGTTAGTGCAGTGTGTGCGTGTAGTCCGGTAGAACTGTGTTAAAGTGCAGTGCATGGCATGTTGTGTGAGTGGGAGTGTGTTGTAGGGTGGGTTATTTCTGACTGTTCATTAGCCTGATAGCCTGAGGGAAAAAGCTGTCCTTCAGTCGGCTAGTGCGGGATCGGATGCTGCGGAGACGTCTCCCTGAGGGCAGCAGAGAGAGCAGTCTGTGGGACGGGTGGCTGGAGTCTTTGATAATCCTCCGGGCTTTCCTTGTACACCGCCTGGTGTAGATGTCCTGGAGGGAGGGAAGCTCACCTCCAACAATGTGGCGGGCAGTTCGCACAACCCTTTGCAGAGCTTTGCGGTTGCCAGCGGTGCTGTTTCCAAACCAGGCGGTGATGCAGCCGGTCAGGATGCTCTCCACAGTGCAGGTGTAGAAGGATCTGAGGATGCTGGGGCTCGTTCCAAACTTCCTCAGCCGTCTCAGGAAGAAGAGGCGCTGATGTGCCTTCTTCAGCACTGCATCTGTGTGAGCAGACCATGTGAGATCCTCAGTGATGTGAACGCCGAGGAACTTAAAGCTGCTCACCCGCTCCACAGGTGTCTTGTCGATGGTGATGGGTGTGTGTTCTCTACTCTGTCTCCTGTAATCCACCACCAGCTCCTTGGTCTTGTCGATGTTGAGTGAGAGGTGGTTCTCCTGACACCATTTAGTCAGGGTACTCACCTCCTCTCTGTAGGCCGTCTCATCGTTGTCGGTGATCAGGCCTATCACCGTTGTGTCATCAGCAAATTTGACAATGACATTGGAGCTGTGTGTTGCTGTACAGTCGTGTGTGTACAGGGAGTACAGGAGTGGGCTGAGGACGCAGCCCTGCGGTGCACCAGTGTTGAGGGTCAGGGGAGATGAGGTGTTGTTGCCCATTCTGACCACCTGACTTCTGCCTGTCAGGAAGTCCAGGATCCAGCTGCACAGAGATCTGTTCAGTCCCAGAGTGTGGAGCTTCACAACCAGTGTGGCAGGCACTATGGTGTTAAATGCCGAGCTATAATCCATGTGCATCTGTGAATTAAAATGTCTCTTTGTCTGCTCTTAATTGCTCCTGCTAAAAATCAGCACTAAAAAACAGAGTTTAGATTAGCCTTTTGGTGCTGTTTACATCTGTTATTAAAATCCACCCCTGAGTCACAACACGGTTTTCACCTGGTAGTAAAGTGCAATGTGTCTCATATGACCTCTTGTGATAGGATTTTAATTTGGGGAGACATTTCAATCAGAATGCTTGTTTAGCATCTGTATTAAGTGTGGCCGAGCATGCTACATCACATTATTGGTGTAAAAATAATTAGTTTGGTCTTGAAAATATAAATTAACATTTATGAAATCAGGAACCTTCTTGTTGTTTGTTTAAATACATATAAATAGTATTTTACTCTCTTTAATTTTCCGTGACAAGTGGGTTGTAATACATTTAGAAGCTATTATTTCAGCTTTGGGGAATCATTTATTAAAGATTCAATATTGCTTTGATTAAAGTGATATTAATCTTTAACTTATGATTTATACTTTATTAACGACTCGTCCAGCGACCATTAACATCAGTATATCTTTAACAATTTTGTTTATCTTTCTACGTGGCCAACGATAAAACAAACAAAATTATTACTTCATCCAATTTGAGCTAGGTAACGCAATCTTTGACAAATAGTTTAAAACTTGAAAATCACACAGCCCAAGACATCATTCTTTATAAATGAAACAAGGTTTATTTGCTAACTGTTATTCTACAATACATGGACAAAAACTTAATAAAACACATATACACACATAAACATATGCACACACACATATGCACACACATAAGGAGTTTTGCGGTTTGAAGAGATTTTAAGGCTAGCACTCTTTTGCTATCTTGTAACTTTAAATAGAGGAAGATCACAGCAGAGACTTTGCTATCTTTACTGCATACAGATCTATTCATCAGTTCAGTAAGAATAGAGATTTGTTCGGTCTACTTGCTTTCAGTTGAGTTGGCCGCAGATCTTTCCGCGTGTTTCCTTCGGATGGCTGAGGGAATCCTGGCAGCTGATTGGCTCGTTGTGTGATGTCACTGAGGGAACCCCTCCTGCGATTGGCGACAATTAACTAATTAATTGGTTTACAAATTAACAGCTCACAAAATGTTCGGTACCCTATTTACACATGTATTTAGCAGTGACCACTTGTGATCTGATCTGATCTGATCATTCATAATGGATATTAACACCAGCATTTGCTTTTGCTCTAAATGTATTTGTTGTCCCAGGTCATTTTATGGCCATTTCAAACTATTTCCGTTTTCTTTCATTTTCTCAAGTACTCCGTATCATTCTCACAGGCCTGCTGTCATTATAAGCCTCTTTGACTGACATTTGCTTTTGGTCTGACTTTGAGCCTGCTGACTGAGTATTTGATGCCTCTGATTACTCCTCAAATTGTTTGGAGGAGTAACAGCCTACAGCTGCTGATAGCCACAGATTCCGCCTACCCCATTCTGGGGTTAATTTGCTAGATTATGGGCTTCTCTCTCCATTGAAGTGGCTCTGTCATGGAACTCAGAAAGCTATACCATTTTTGTCCCCAAGATTACTATAATCAAAGCCAAGTCACAGTTTCGGAGTTCATTAGTGTAAATACTTGATGGGGGGTTAGTTTGTATATGGCAAAGATTCTCTCTTGTCGCTTCTTGATGTGTTGCACATAAAGAGGGATTATGTTCAAACAGCTAGGACATAACTGATAATCTACTTACAGCTGCACTGAGATTTTTATATGGGTTTTAATAGTTTCATTTATTTGAACCTGGGGCATGTGTGGCTTTCTTTATCAAAAAGTGACCCCACACATTCTAAATAGGAATAATCAACATGTCTTCTATTCGAGAGGATGGGGACTTGGAAGTTAAAATATAATGCAGAGCTGATGCAATGTTCATTAGGGTCTTGTAAACATTCTTTCGCTTTTAAGTACTCTATTGAAATAGCTTTGATCCTCAACTTAGTGCTACGCAGTTGGTGTGGCAGCAAAACATCTCTTTGATCTGCAGAGTACCACAATTTGCAATTGCCAGCTCTTAACAAATGTTACTGAGCATTTTGTCACTAATTAATTTCTTCTTAGAAATGTGCATTTATTAAGGCAGACAAGTTCCAGCTCTTAGAATTCACCCATATGTGAAAAAATAAGAATCGCAGAAAAATAGGAACTGTCAGGTATTAATTTTCTGTTTTCTTGGCATTTTCTTGTCTTTAAATAGATACAGAACTGAAACAGTGCACTCTTAGCATTCAACAGAGTCCCCTATAGGACTCTGAAACTTTGTCATCTTATGTCCTTCCCAAATATTCTGAGCAATGAACATGTGGTAAAGTGTATCAGTGGTGTTGTTGCAGCAGTGGAAGGTTAAGGCCAAAAACAAAACAAAATAGAGCTCAAGATGACTCCAGCGTGATGTGCCTTGGTTTATATAACTGTGGCCTCATTATGGACCCTCATTTGATGTTTGTAAAACAAGCATCCTCACTAACCCTTTAATTATTAGAATTAGTAATTGGGTACTTTTCATTAATACTAATGTGGACACGAATTGAAAATGTATCATTCTCTTTCTCGAAATGCAGATGCTACATATTATACCACAGAAACTTCATTTGGACACTTCTTTACCTTTCCTTAACCATCATCCTGAAAATAAAGCATACATATGCATACAATGCTTATTTATTTAATATGTCTTTGAAAACCAGACCAGGAGCCCATTTCAGAAAGGAGGTTAAGTGAAAACTGAGTATGTAAACCCTGAAATGAGGGAAACTCTAGGTTTTCCATTTCAAAATGGGAGGTTTGTCAAACCCGAGAAATCACGGTAAGTCAAGCCTGTTTCTGAAAGCGAGGTAACATATAGACCCTTTTTCTGTTAGTAAACCTTGTGATGTTTTTCTGTGGGCGGAGCTTAGCTGGAGGCAGAACGATTCTCCTGACCGCTTCACTAACGCTAGCTGTGAAGTTTGTTAGCTTGTTTTTTTAACAATAACTGGAGAAATCCCGATTTTACCTGCATATGTAAGGTCACTCGCTGTCCGGGACCGCGTTTGTTATTTGAAAAGGTTAACTTTAAGAGACGAAACCAGATTGGCCGACTTGCACAAGCTTTAACTCAAAGCTTGGTCGATCTGACAGGATTCCCTCCGGTTGAGTGACTCACATCTAACGTGTATAGTTAAGGAAAACTCACCGTGTCTATCTAGTCATGAAGATGTGTATATATTTCAATTTCAGCAGGCAACTATTTTTACAGCTACATTATTATTCCAGCCACAATTAACCAGAACAATGTATATACAATTACAAATTATTATAAATCGTCAGTTTGTTGTTTTGCACACATATTTGTGAGATGCAAGAAATATTCAGACGCTCCCACAACAACAAAATACAATACTTTATTGAACCTTTTCTGATAAGAAGTGTGCTCTGCAAACGCGAGCATGTGAAGACGATCGTTTCTGTCCAGTCCACTCATTTTATCTCGTTTAACCACAGCTTTCGTTGTTTTTTTTGTCTGGCAGAGAAAGCAGGTATGCGTTCAAATTTCAAATCGAAGCCTCTACTACATCGATTCTGGCACCCAACATCACAACAAGATAATATTTTAAGCTCCTTGTGTAGACGAATCTGTGCTGTTTTGAATTGTCTGCCTCCAGTTTTCGCTTTATTTAAAAATAAGCAAAATATCATATTTAAGTTATTTTTTGTTCTGCAATTCATGTTAGGTTACACTACTGAATGAAAGTACTTGTGCATTGTTACCAATTACAGAATGTATATTTAGGTTGCAAATTAGGATGGAGCAGGTTATGGTGGTGCAGTGAGGTAACTGGGGAAAGGATGGATGGTGCCGGAATCATGCACAAATCTTGACGGCCTAAAATCAGCTTCTTCATGTGCTTGTTTTTGATTTACAACCCAGTATTGTTTGCTTTGGAACGGGAGTATGAATTTGCGAGGTCAAGGTTTTTTTATTATTATTTTTGTTGCAGACCCTTGGGTGATAATTGTCCTGTGGCAATGGTGAATTGCTGGTACAGCAATGGCCTGGGGTGTGCTAGCTGTTGTTGTGTTGGGGAAAGTTACTTTTAAAAGTAACACATTACAATATTGCGTTACTCCCTAAAAAGTAACTAATTATGTTACTTAGTTACTTTTTATGGAAAGTAATGTTACGTTACGCTTGTGTTACTTTCGCGTTACTTTTTAAATCTGAGCAGGGCTTGATTGTTTGTTTTTAATACAATAAGTTCTATTTATAGCAAATGTAAAAGTTCCTTTCACACCAAAAAGTGTAATGAATAAACCTCAGGATAAAGGAAGAGTAAATCACGTCTGTACAAGAGAATACAGGAGAAGAAGGTTCAACACTCTTCAGCAATAAAAAAACAATGACGCACAATTGTTAGTTTATCTAAAAGTCATTTTTGCTTATTAGTATGGTTGAATTGGATCATCAAAGGTCAGCAGCAAAGACATTGTTTAATAATATGGTATTAGATACATTTGTGTTGTTGTAACATATTTAATTATTGCAGGTTTGCTTCCTACCTGTGAGATTGCAATTCACTGTTGTAATTAATTTTGTTGAATACTGAATCTGTTTTTTTTGCAAGTGGGATGAATTAATGCACATTGACATATAGTCTAGAACTACAGTAAGAACATGTTCACCGAGCGCACTGTCAGTCAATAAATGGGAAAAAAGTAACTCAGATATTTATTGTAAATTAAAAAGTAATGTTACTTTACTAGTTATTTGAAAAAAAGTAATATTATTACATAATTTGCATTACTGCATTACCCCCAACACTGGTGATGCAGCTGATGAGTATACAGGGTACAAGTATAATCAGTGCAATTGTCTGCATTCAGCCTACTGTGGGGAGTGGATTGACTTTCATCAACCGAAAGTATGAAGGTAATTTTACGTCATAAAGATTTGCATGCGTATGGTAAGATTTGTGAAAGTGTACATAAGACTGCAAGCGCAAATAAAATTTGCAAGCGCAAGAGAAGCTTTGTAAAGGTGTAAATCGCGTTTTAAGCGCAATAAAAAATTATTTGCAGCATTTTGCTGTTACTCGTAAGTGTAATTCATGTATTGTGAAACTGCAACTTCATGCTGACACTAAATAAATATGATCTGCATTCTTATGATTTCAATTTTTCCGCGCTTACACTTTTGGCAAGTTTTTTTCGCCAAAATACGGTCAAAAGCACTGCAAGCTTGTGAACAGTGATTTGCAAGCGAAAACAGCAGTTTAAAGAACTGCAAAACGGATTGACCGCGTAGAACCAATCTGTATGTGTAAAAAACTGACTGAAATGTCTAAATGAGTGTATAGTTATTACGATTTGTAGCTCCGTCTTTCTTTTATCTGCGCTTGCAGTTTTGGCACGTGAGCGGGTCCACCTTCTTGTAGCCAATCAAATGAGGCTCTCGCTGACTCTCCATTTACTCTTATCTGATTGGTTCAAATAAACACATCAAACGCCAAGACATTTATCTTCATTTAGTTCGGGGACGTTCTTGCTGCCGGAATGTTACTTTTATGCAGTAAAAAACAAATAAATACCAACTTAATTAAAACATTATATTTTATAAGTCGTGTTCCTTTAGGCTAGACTCCCATGTGTTCAAACTGAATTACGAGCTGGTGTTAACGTTATTTGGTTTGGTTTTGCTTTACATTTAGTCATAAGAATGCAGATCATATTTATTTAGTGTCAGCATGAAGTTGCAGTTTCACAATACATGAATTACACTTACGAGTAACAGCAAAATGCTGCAAATCATTTTTTCTTGCGCTTAAAACGCGATTTACACCTTTACAAAGCTTCTCTTGCGCTTGCAAATTTTATTTGCGCTTGCAGTCTTATGTACACTTTCACAAATCTCACCATATGCATGCAAATCTTTATGACGTAAAATTACCTTCAAACGAAAGTACATTCACTTCATCAATATGCACAAAATCTTTGATGTTGAAGATTGTGAGGCAGGTTTGATAAATCCTTTGGTGATGACTTCAATTCAGGCTGTGCAGAATAGTTGGCTTCTTGGTGAGAAATGTGCAGTAATGTGTGATTTAACTGATGAGAGTTTATAGTTCATTCATCTTTCAGCTGACAGCCACTGAGAACATAGCAGTTCACATCTTCAAATATCAGAGAGAATAAGAGGCTCATCATGTACAGTATATCTCTGTCTGTATCCTCAGAACATGTGTCCCTTTCATCATGATCATATCAGGATTACGTCTATGGCCATCCCAAGAGTCTCAGAACATGGCCATTTCAGGTCATTTCTCCCACAGCAGACAATTGTCTACTGAGGCTTTGCCTTTCTTGAAGTATGCAATTTAGTTTGTGCAATATAAAACAAAATCTTGTTTCTTGTTTCTTGTTTAGGCACCACTTAGAACATGGATCTTTGTTTCAACTTTTCATATTGTACTTTTATTTTGAAGTGAATGCTCTTGACTGTTCTTGTTCTCTGGTCATGAGTTATTGTTGATTTTTAATGTAATATTCATCAACAACAGTTCACCAGTGGCTTTCAAAGATTGAGGTGTACAGACTATCACATGTGGTGTAGAGAATGCTTGTAAAAAAAAAAATATACAAATAATCAATAATAATTATAGGTAAATATTTATTAGAGTAGTAGACTGTAACTCTGTCTGTTATTTAATTCAAATATTTGATATCTGTGGCTCTGGTTTAAAAAGTGGGAAAACAAATCTCAATATTATGGGATTAAAACAGAGTAACTGTCTGGTAACTTCAAACAAACCCCTGATCTCTACTTCAATGTAAATAAATAGGCAGGGATTGGTTGTACAGGAAAATGGCTTACGGTGTTATTACACTAGATAAAAATGAATATGGTTGTTTAAAGGTGTGAAAATGTGTGTAAACAGCTGGTCACAATCTGACTGCTTTGTTATATGTTAATAAATTGCAAAAAAAAAATACAATAGAAACAAGAATACATACGTACAGCACCTTGAAGAACAGGACAGTGGTACAGCACAAAAAGGCACAGCAAGAGTAAAAAAAATTATAAACTACATACTGATTATGTTAACATTGATTTTCATGTTGCTTACTATTGAATATAATCTCCAGTTGTTTTTAAAACTCATTTTATATTGATCGAATAATGTATAATTTCAGCCCAGAGTGTCTACTGATAAACCACTGGCTTCAACACCTTTAACGTGGAGTTCTACTCTCCCAGGTGGAGTGGAACCATTGTTTATGATGTATTCACCAGAAACTATATGTCAATTTACATTTTAAAGGGAAGCTTGGATCTGATGTAATTTTTTTAAAGTAAAGATGGAGTTTCACTGTTTTAGAAATTGTATGAAATTTGAAATACAAATGTGAGATCAACATGCCACCTAAAGTAATAAAACATGCCAAAAATAATAATACTAATATTAATAATATGATTTACTATATAAAAAGTGTGGTAATACTTTAAAATAGAGAACACATCCAATATTAATTAACTAAGAGTTTTCCCAGAACAAAATCCTAATTTGCTGCTTATTAATAGTTAGTAAGCTACCGAATACCGAAACTTAACAACTACCTTACTAACTATTAATAAACAGCAAATTAGGAATTTATTGAGGGAAAAGTCGTAGTTAATAGTGAATAAGTGTTCCCTATTCTAAAGTGTTACCGTTACCAAAAGTCTGTACTATGGGAAAGGGGTCTCTTTGGAAATATTCTCATGGATCTTTGCCCGTAAAATCATTATTCAAGAAGAACAAGAAATTAACTTGCTACCTCAGATGGTACTGTGAAGAATGAAGAAACCATTTAAAAAAAGTTGAGGTTTATTATTAGGTTCATCAAATGTAATTACATTGATTTATGAAAACTGTCAACCATCCATTAACAAGAATGTAGGCAAAGGTTAATTTACCAAACTTCACAGAGCTGAGTGTGAAGATGTGAATTGTGAAGGAGCATTGTTTTCAGGATTTCTTGATAAATAATTTCTTCTTGTGAATTGCAGTCTTTATGTTTCCCTTGTCCCTGTTTAGCAATGTATTTGTGCTTGGTTAACAATGTTGAATGTTCCCTGCATTTTCAAGTCATATTTCAAGTTTTTAAAGACAGAAGCTATTTGCTATTCTTACATAGTTATTGATTTATATCATCACATTGACAACAGATGGATTCAAAACCTCGACAATATTGTTACAGTTTCCAATGAGGACTCTGGTGGTTTGTTGCTCTGTGGGAGTTGAGAGATCGCTACTACTGATGAAGGTCAAAACTGTATATTGGTGTGAGTTAAGATAGTTATATAATGACCAACACTGGTGAATCATCTGCTTTCACATTTTGCTCTTCAATTTGCCACATTTTGTCAGTATTCTTGATTAATCCTGAAATTAACAATTAAGGATGTCACAATCATTGTCACCAAACACATGCATTTTCCTTTCTGATAGCCAAGATAATAGTTTGAATCTGCACAGCAGGGACGTGCAAGGAGTTTAGGGGCAGGGGCTCAAATGTAAAATAGGGGCAATGTAAAAAAAAAAAAAAAAATATTTAATATATAAAAATATTATATATGTATATTTTATATATATATATATATACATAGGTCAAAATTTGGATATATACTAAGCAAGTTAGCAGAAGTTATTCACCACTGCAAATTCATATTACATCTTGAATATGGAGCTTGAGTGTGTAAAGTAAAACACTTCATGATATTAAAAATATGGTACTTCAAAAATCAATGCAATGCTGATTTATTATCAATGTTATAAACATGTGATACATTTTTCAGGATTCTTTGATGAATAAAAAGTAAGAAATAGAACAGCATTTATTTAAAATATAACTTTTGTAACAATATATACTACCGTTTAAAAACTTGAGGTCAGTATTTGTTTATTCTTTATAACAAGGATTTGTTAAATTGATAGAAACAGTGATAGTAAAGATTGATATTGTTAGAACATTTTTGAATAAATGTTTTTTTTTACTTTTTATTTATCATTAACCCCCCCCCCCAAAAAAAAAAAAAAAAATTAGGCTACCTATCACAGGTTCCCAAAAAATAAATAAAAATAAGCAACACAATTGTTTCCAACATTGATAATAAATCAGCATATTTTAATGATTTCTGAAGGATAATGCACTGAAGACTGGACTAATGATGTTGAAAATTCAGCTTTGATCACAGGAATCAATTATATTTTAAAGTATATTAAAATAGAACAACATTATTTAAATTGTAATAATATTTCACAACATTACATTTTTTTCTGTATTTGTGATCGGATAAATGCAGGCTTGATGAGCATTAGACATAATCCTACATAATTATAAACAAATTTAATATAATAAAGTCCTTTCACGTGAACATTTCGCCAGCCTAAGCTTCACATAACAGGTCTGTAGGTGACACGTGGGCTTCATTAACTATGATAGTTTTATGGGTGTATCATAAATATAAGTATAATTGAATACTGATTACCATTATTGCTACTTTTGGCGCTGCAAGGTTTTGTGCAGTGTTTTTGTGGTCATTTAGCATCCATTTTCTCAGTGATGTAATTTGATTTATAAAATGAGACAAACCGCAGATCCAGATTGCTCCAAAAATAAGCTTGTCTGTCCCATTTAATTTTCAACTGACTTATGAATGAGAACGTAAAATGACAGCTCCCCGTTATTGTCCAATGAAATTTGAACTTGTGCCAAATCATGATTGGTTTGTGTATTATACGTCATGACAAATGGGCATTGATAAATTATGTCATATTCTAAAATATATACATTGACCAAAATGATAAACGCAACACTTTTGTTTTTGCCCCCATTTTTCATGAGCTGAACTCAAAGATCTAAGACTTGTTCTATGTGCACAAAAGGCCTATTTCTCTCAAATTTAGTTCACAAATCTGTCTAAATCTGTGTTAGTGAGCACTTCTCCTTTGCCGAGATAATCCATCCACCTCAGAGGTGTGGCATATCAAGATGCTGAATAGACACAGGTGTGCCTTAGGCTGGCCACAATAAAAGGCCACTCTAAAATGTGCAGTCAAACTGTCAAGTTCACTTAACTTTTTTATTTTAATTATTATTTACTTAATAATATGAAGGCAACTGGTTTCTTCAATTTTTTAAAGTTAAGTCAACTTATCACATTTACAGTGTAACTACATGTCAACTAATTCTCATTTATTTGCAACCATATGTATACTAACTCTCATAGTAGAATGTTATGGTAGGATTAGGGTTAGTAGAATAAGTTGACATACACTTGCAAAGTTTAGTCAGTATGTTGTATGTTGTGGACCCATCAAAATAAAGTGTTAGAAGTTATTACGCTGTCAGTCCTCTGTTGTGTGTGTCACGTGTTCCCGCCTATTGTGTCCATATTTGGTTTGTTTCCTGTCCTTGTCTTGTTTGAGTATTAATTAAGTCTGTTCCAGCTGTGTTTTTCTAATTAACCTGTGTATTTAAGTTCCTGCCTGTTTAGTTTTGTGTCGTCTGGTCTACTCGTTACTCCCTGGTGTTCCTGTCTGTGTCAACCTTGCCTTGTCCTGCCCAGCCTTGTTTATCTACATTAAAGACTATTATTTGAGTTTACTCCTTTTCTGCGTGTTCCTGTATCCTTCTCGTGTGTGCACCGTGACATAAGCAGACAGTCTACTAATAATCTAATGACTGCTGGTTGACATGTAGTTGCAACATTACTTACTGTAGAATGTCTAAAGTGGACTCAAAATAAAGTGTTACCCATTGTCTTGATCAATTCTAAATAGTTTGTGTAGATTTAGCTATGCTATTGTTGCATTGCTATGTTATGGCTGTGCCACACATCTTTGCTTGAGGAATTCAAGAGTTTTACTCCCACTCCTTCCCTTCTCATTAAACGTTAACTATTATACCACTGTACCAGAGTCAGATGTTCAATTTAGTAAAACACACTCACTGGATATTTCTGACTATGGTAACCTAATTAACATGCACTTTGGTGTATAATCTACATAATATGCATGCTGAATGTCAATGCGCTTCTGTGAAAAACAGGTTTGGTGGAATAAATATTATCTGAACTGGTTTAATCACTGAGCTGGAGTCAATCATGCTGGGTATACATTTGTGCCGTTTTCTGTGGCGAGATGGCAGGACTTGAAATTTCTGCTGCCAGGCTTTTCTGAATGAGCGATTTTTAAACTGAAAGAGTGCAGAGGATGACAATTGCACAAGTCGAGAATTATATTTGTTGGTTTAATTTCAAAAGAAGTGAAAGTAATTTATTGACTGAGTGCACAAAGTCCTGCAGGCATATCTCTGCTATGCCTCTCGTTCAGGACTCTCCGCCACATCTGGTGGCCTCGGTGGGGTGTGGGTATTTTAGGCTATTGTGCACTCGTTGATTGTAAGATGTGCTGTAATGATTAGATAAGCTTATCTGGGCTGTCCTCAATTCACCTGAGACAGAAATAATTTGCATGCAATCATGACCCATAGGTCCAAACAACTTGATTATCCATATTTCCCCTTAGAATGCAGTTTCTGTGCTCCAAGGTTAAAGATGAAATCCTCGCTAATTGTACAGTTCTAGCCTAAAGGATTGTCATGGATGAAAAAATATCTCCCAGAGGTGGAACGTCTTTAGGGTCTGAACATAAAAGGACTGTAAGTGTAAATAACGAATGTTATTATAATCCACAATTTAGGCACAGGTAATATAAATCATGCAAGCTCTTCATGTCACCTGCATTAACAGCCCTCCCATTCTTTGTCGTGAAATTAATTTTTTTACATCTTATAACAAGACTACTGAATCAAATAAGAGTTATTTAATTTATACATGTAAAGTTACAAACACGTACACATTGTAATATGCACCGCAAGCACCATGGCAATAATCGCTGCTATCATAACAGGCAGATTAATGGTTTTTGCCAAGTAGTAAGTGGCTCCATGCTACAGTGGGCACCCATCTTTCATCTCATAGTGTGCTAATTAGATTTTTCTCTCATATATAAATTGCATAAAGGACATACTGAGACGTCCTGTTGTTGTAAATTAGCTGTGGATTTATGAGCATATTAGCTTTATCCAAAGGAATCTGTATGTAGATAAATGAAGCTCGGGGAATGGATAATGTTCTCACTTCCATCATTCTCAGCTGGAATTAATGTCGCACTGCTGTTTGTCACTATTTGAGTCAATCACCTTGCCCTATAGTTCAAAATATGTGTGATTTTCTTCCAAATGGCCTGGTTTTCTTTTTATAACCACTATATACAGGAGGAGATGCCATTCCAGCAACACCCCTCAACATTTTCAATGGATTAAAGGGATAGTTCACCCCAAAATGACAATTCTGTCATAATTTACTAACCCTCAAGTAGTTCCAAACCTTTATGAAGTCCACTATATGGAGAAAAATCCAGGAATGTTTTTCTCAAAAATATTAATTTATTTTTGACTGAAGAAAGAAAGACATGAACATCTTGGATGACATGTGAGTAAATTATCAGGATTGTTTCTTTTTTTTATTATTATTATGGAAGTGAACTAATCCTTAGTTAGTTAACTAGGAACAGTTTCATATTTGGTATTTTAAATCACAATGTACCAAGTTCTTACCCACACAAAATCACTGTGTCTTTCTTCTGTGTTTTGTGCCAGGTCGTGAATTTGGAGTTCCTGTAGCTCACCTGGAAGGGCTTGGTTAATTTTAAGAGCTTCTTTTCAGTAAACTGCTGCATGTGGACATTTATTTTTTAACTTAATGCAGATCAGAGTCTTTTAAAAACAAATCAGCTTAATTTACTTTTAAGTCCCTCTGCTATTGCATACTATTAAATGAGCGATGGAAGAAATGACTGAATTACTATCATTGCCCACCTTGCACCCTTTCAAACAGATTGTCAATAGAATGCATTAGAAATGCTGAAGGTCCCCTTAATTAGACCTATATTCATTCTCACTCAGTGTAGAATGGAGGAGGGAGAGGGAAAGGTCTTGTGCTCCATCTGCTGAGTTGACTGGGACTGTAAATGTGAATGCTCTCTCTGCAGTATAACACAGCTTGAAAACAGCAGTGGCTGTATTTCTTTCTGAACTGCGGAAATGAAGTGATTGTAAAATCAGTTAGTTTTTTTAAATGTATCTTTCCCTTAAAATAGCCAGAAAAATCAGGAAGGAGAGGGAGTAACATGAGCCTGTGACCACGACTAACTCAAGAAATTCAAGGGCTGAATTTCTACCTTTAACCCTTTAGTAAAAGCACATATAATATAATATAAGCACATATAATGCACTGCTGATATAATATCCTTGTATACAATAAAAACTTGTCATGTTATCCTTTTTGGGTTATAATTACCTCCTTGCTGTGATAATGCCATCATGAATCACAGACATTAGTGTGAATAATGGGAAGATGTTTTATATTGTAAGTACACTCTTACATACCATTTTATTTTATTTTATTGTATTGTTAAATCGTTCATAAAATATAATGACTTCAGTTGAGAAATTTTTTATACCATTACATGTTTAAAATAATCCTCCTTGTGATTGAATACGCCTCTTCAGGTAATGAGAAATCCTTGTGCATGTTTATATACGCAGCTGCTAGCACAACACAACAGAGCTGTGCACTCCATCAACATTCAGTGAAAAGAAAAGGTTCTGGAATTTCAGAGATAGAAATGCAAGAGTAGACATTTTTTGTCTATATCTTCAGTTACTATATTAACAAAGCATGTAATTTGTTTAAATCTGCTGATTTAATTTGCGTTAACAGAGCAAAATAAAGTAACTTGCAACACTGTGTTTATGTAATGCATCACTATGCATTGTAATGCATTATATCAGTTATTTTTTGGGGTATTGATGTATGCAGCAGTATCACAATTATACATAATGTTCTTGGTAAAGTATAGCATAGACAAATCATTACATTTGTTTTACAAGGCAGCTGTTGCAAGGTTTCTCAATTGCTTGTGATGTTCTTGTAAAGTATTAACTGCTGAGTTTCTTGATTTAATTTATAGTCAGTGAAATCTTTAAACCGACTATTGCACATCTGACTCAAACTGCTGTACTGTGGGACTGGTGGGAGTCACTTTTGAGTAATTTCACCCCTCAAGAGGTAAATAAACCATTTAAACTATATCTTTTTGAATATTTGCATTAACAAATGCTAAGCTTCTGCATGGACGATCCATCAAAAGCATTGTGTTGCTTGTACAGCTCTACATAACACACAAAGTGGCAACACACATCAGCGCTGTCTCAAAGCACTCACCACTATCACCTTGCCCACACGTCAGTCTGCTAGCAAGCCAAATGTTCCCATCTGGTGGAATGACCTGCCTAACTCAATCCAAGCAGCTGAATCCTTACCCATCTTCAAGAAACGGCTAAAAACACATCTCTTCCATCTTTATTTGACCCTCTAACTCTAGCACTCTCTATTCTAATTTGATTTTATCTAATCTGTCTTCTTTTTATTTAAAAAATACACACAAACATTTGACCCTCTATCAATAGCATATTTATTCTCTAACTGCTAGCTTTTCTTGTAAAACTAACACTAAGTTTATTTTTTCTATATTCTATATATTAAAAACGTCCTATATGTACTGCGTTAGGCTAACCAGGACTTGTAATAGCACTTGCATGTTGTTGCTCTTTTGTTGGTTTTGATTGCTTCTATAATGTCCTCGTGTGTAAGTCGCTTTGGATAAAAGCGTCTGCTAAATTACTAAATAAATAAATAAATAAAAAATGAGGTTAGCGTGTCACTTTGAGGAGGGAAATCTATTTCAGAAAGCTTTTAGGGGGCTGGTGTGGGAGACTCTTGCCTGCTTCTGTGATCCATAGCACAGCTTGGTTTTACAAGGTGCTCTTTTCACTGTCACCCAACTGGAAAATGCCTCTGCCACCTTTCATGCATTCATCCCATTTTTCTCTCTGCCTGTCATTTTGGCTTTGCTGCCTTGCTAATATATAAAAAAATACCAAAAGCTTCCTATGTTTCTTCCACATTCCAAATGCAACATAAAATGCTCATGGCATGGTGCTTTTAGAAGAGCACTTTATTCGAGAGAGAAATGGAAAAAAATATTAAAAGGAAAGATGGAGGGGCCTGCCACTTCGTTATAAAAAGCAGTGTTGTTGAGCTTTAAATGGACAGTAGTTAAAAAATGAATGATGGAACATATGCGCCAAATTTAGGGACTTTTTGCTGTGGCTTTCACTTTTTCCCATCCAGCTCTGCATAGAGTCAAAGATGCCAAAGCACCCGGAGGTGGAAGCCAGAACTGTAATGTGTTTTAGAACCAAGCTGTTTTCTGTCCCTTTTATGTATCATGCAACATGCATGACATGCAAATGAAAGCAAAAATAAAAAATTCAGTCTCAAGTAGCAGGTTGCATGTACACATTTTATGGCATCACACTCATTTTATAAACTATCTCTCTTCCCTTTATACAAAGTACAATGCAAAACTACAAGAAACTGAAGTTGAATTGAATTTGTGAATGTGCCAGTGTTTTTTTTGTGGTTTTGCGATAAGAAAAAGAAAATCAGAAATGCATGTTGGTCTCCAGCCATAGGTTACAACTCATCACTTTTGTTTTGAATTCTCTTTGCATGACAAACCTAGCCACTGTGGAACAATTCCCAGACCTACATCACTATCTCTGCTTTCAGTCGCTGATCTAGCCTGAGTTTACCCACAGCTATGGATCTACTGAGTTACTTTATAGATCTGTCACTGTCAGGTTTCTAGGCAACAAGGAAATAGAAGCAAGTTACAGACAGTTGTAAGGTAATTATCAGAGTACTCAGTTCTACAGGTACAGATGATAAAGTAAATACAGCAAACGAACCCTCATAAGGTGCCAAATATGACGCATTACATTAGTGCTAATATGTTCATGAAAATCATGTGTAATTCAATTTCACAAAACAACCTATGGACAACTTTGTAATAGTACTTCTACCATAAAAAAGTATGGTAAGTCCCCCCCCCCCCAAAGGTGTACAATGTACCAGAAAAAAAATGTTCCCCCTCAGTTTACTTAATGAACTCTAATTTTTTTAACCATTAATATTGTGTTGTACATTAAAATATTAAGGTATATATTAAAGTTGTGTTCAGTTTGCGCAGATCAGCGTCAGACTTAAAGCAGCTTGCATGTCATCAAAGCAGGCTACCGCAAGAGCGATTCGCAAACAGACGCTGATTATGGTCATCGCTGTATCTCCAGTGCGGCTGCATGAGCTCTAATGAGGACAGCTAATTCATGATTTACCAGATTCACTGTATTTCATGTCGTGCTTTGTTAAGGTTACAGACTCTTTTATATTAATAATGCTGTAGCTTTTTGTGTCATGTTTATCAAAATAGAACCGGTAAAAAGTAATTTACACACAAAAATAGGCATTGCGCTAATTGTTCTCATTTTGCCATCATTTATTTCATTATTATTAAAAGGAATGTAAATTATGGTGGCCTGGATGAGACAGGCATTAAAGTAATTATTTGTGAATATCTGTGGCTTTGAAACTGATATCTGAAGCTGGAAAATTGAAAGGGTAGGCCTACTTCAGTTCTCTGGATGTTTTGCCATTTAGGCAGGGTTATTAAAGTGAAATAAAACTATTAAAACATTTATGTTAATTGAAATAAAGCTGAAATAAAATAACATAAATATAAGTAATTAGCCTGAATGGAGAAAAACGTAATAAAACAACATATATAAAATAAATAAATAGGCCTAGTCTTATTCACAAAATATTCACAAAATATTTTGACTTCAAATAGATTAATTAAAATGAAATGAAAAAAAAAAGCTGCGCAAGTTGTTATAGCGCTGTTCCTTTATTGAAAAATAAATATGGCAGAGAAAGTGAAATCTGTTTGTTTTCTTTATTTTGAAAAGCACAGTGTTTTGTTGTTTTGTTGAATTGTACATAAATAAATGTAGACCCTTGATAGATCAGTTTGTACGATGTCGTCAAACGTGTTCTTTTGCTGTCTGCTGGAACAAAGGAACATGCAGTGATCACGCAGGCTCAAGTGCGCACGCACATACTAATTTCTAACATAGCTTGTTCATTATCAAAGCTTAGCCATTAATCCAAACATAGGCCAACCAAAACATAGGCTATAAAAAATTACACTACTCAATTTAAATAGTCCGAAGTAGGCTACAGTCTATTACGTTCACCCACCAAACATTGCACATGTGAAGGATGATACGTGCACTGGAGTGATGTTCAAAGCATAAAAAATAATAGTTTAGCATTCAAAAACATAATGAATATGGAAACATTTCTGAGTGGATTCATGCCGATTAAGAGAGCTAGGCTATGTGAGCCCAACGCCGTTTAAGTTTAGGCAGCAGTGAATTCGTTTTGGGTTGATGTTTGACTACTGACCTATGTTTCATTATTTTTTTCTGAATACCGTTAAATGTAAAGGAGTTGTGGAGTGAGAAGAACTTGGTCTCTTAACTAGTTGCTCATTAGCATGCATATTACTAGAATATTAGCCATTTATTAGTAGTAATTAAGCACATATTAATGCCTTAATCTACATCCCTAATCCTACCCAATACCTAAATTTATCAACTACCTTACTAACTATTAATAAGAAGCAAATTAGGAATTTATTGAGGGAAAAATGGTAGTTAATAGTGAATAAGTGTTCCCCATTCTAAAGTGTTAACAAATAGTTTTTAGCTATTTGTATCTGTATTTATAATGTAAACATTTGGCTTTATTTAAAGTCAGTTTACATTAGGCTATTCATGAATATAATAAAATACAACTTGGCCATTACGCATCTGATTTTATTATTTTTTGTCTCTCAAAACTGCAATTTTATAAAAGGTATGTTTAAACCATGCAGCAAATGTTTAAAATATATTAAAACATTTACTTTTTTAAATTTTACTAATTCAAATTAGTCAACTTTTGTATGAGTGCACGTGGGGCGTCCGTGTCTGTTTGTCATTGTGAATTATAGTGGAGCCCCGCCCCCAGTGGGATTGAAATTCCCCCTCAGTTAGGCCATCCTGGTGCCGGGCCTGCAATGTACAAATTATTGTATTCATAGGTTAAAGAAAGTGTCAAAAGCAAATGTATAGGGCTAGGTTGCCAGTGCAGTGGTTCTCAAATGTCTTTGATTAAACTAGAGCATCCAATTAATGTGCCCTCTTCTTTTATGCATTAAACAAAATGACTTTTTTATATACAATGTTTACAAGAACTGTCTGTGAGTGACATTATAGCATACTTTGATTAATAACAATACTCTCTCTCTAGACATGCTTGAAGCACTTCTGTAAAAAATAGTAATAGCAAAAAACAGGCCTACTTTAACATCAAGCATATAAATATGCATTTCATTACAAAAGGTTTAGACACGTGAGGCTGTTTTAAAATTCTAATAGAACTGAAATTAGAAATTAAAATGTATTTTTTTTCCTTCAACTATTTGCCTAAATAGACTTACAAAACACTCAAATCAACCTGAAACAGAAACAAGTGCAAAGTGCAAAAACACTGCAGTAGATGTTCCTTGATAATATATGGTATACAGATATGACTCAAGTCATTCATTTTTCAGTCATTTGATAGGCTTCATCAGTTCTTGGATAGTGGAGGCACCCCACCATTTAATTCTCAACACAGACCATGACAATACACCAGTGGTGTGACAATGATTAAATGGTAGAAATTGTCCATAATAGGCAAATTATTAAATCACTCAGATTAGTTGTGAAATGTTTCAACAAATAAGAAAATTAGTTCAGTTGATTCTGACTAAACTTCTATTAGACACTCCACAGTGATGTGAATTGATGAAAACCTTCACAGAGAAGTGAAGCGTGGATAAAAATGCAAATAATTAAACAAACTTTCTACTCTTTTTTGCACCAAATTGGATTCAGGGAAATCTATCTTGAATTTGTTTGTCAGGTTAGTTGACAAGGGCACAGCAGTGTTTGTCCCCACAGGCTCTGGGCGAACAGTTTCTCTCTTTAAAATTGAGCTCTCCTTCACCACCCTTTCAAGTCACTGTGCCAATTAGCGATAGGCTGTGGCTCTTTCCTGGGTCTTTTCGTGTGGATTTGACTTGGTCTGCCACTCACTATGAGTAAACATAAAACAGAGGCATTGAAAAGAAGCAGCTCTCTGCTCCTGTTTCTTCTCTTTTTCTCCTGTCAGTGCATGACTCTGTCATATCTCCGCTTCCTCCGTGGTATCTTTATGTAGCAGGAAAGAACGGCAGATAAAACTACTCACACATCTCAAGAGTCATCATTACCTCCATCTCTGCTTTAACACACACCCACTCATGTATTTTGCTGGGGTTCGGCCACAAGCCTTATCTAGGATGCCAAATAAATGCCTGTTTTGCCTGCTGTGAACAGACCTCCATATCCAGTTACAACTCCCTATAGGAACAGTTCCTCATTTGAGAACAAATCTAACTTTGATAGCCACAGCATAAACTCAGCGCAGTGTATTATGGAATGAATCAAACATGCTTTCATTTTCTTCCTCTTCTTATTTCTCACTCTTGTGAAGTGGAAGTTCGGCATATTGACCACTTAATTTGGATGTTACACAATGGATTTATTTTATATTTTATATACACATTTTTCAAAGTACCACCTAAATTCAAAGCACATCTTTTGCAATATTTCAAGGCAGGGCCATGCACAGATATTTTGAGGGGCAGTGGCCCCCCCAAAAAAACTAAAAACATAGGGGCACTAAGGGGGTGGGTGCTTGTTAACAAATTATCTAGTTGTAACACAAATATACACTACCAGTCAAACTTTTTTGAAGATTTTTTATGTTTTTTAAAGAAGCCTCTTCTGCTCACCAAGCCAGCATATATTTGATCCAAAGTAGATCCGTCACAGGCTTGAGGTATTCGGCCAATCACAACGCACTGGGTAGCTGGCAAATCAGAGCACACCTCACTTCTCAGAACGATGAGCTTTGTAAAAATTGACATGTTTCAGAAAGGCGGAGCATAGAGGAGCAACAATGATGTACAGTATGTGGAAAATAATCAATCTGAACCACGTAAACACAATGCATTACACCAAATACACAAAATAATGTTCTTTTTAGCAACATCATATGATATGACCCTTTAAAGTGTGACAAATTGCTAAATTTTCGAAATTATGATTTACCTGCTGGCTTGCTGGAGCTTTGAATTCATGTTTAAAATGTTGAACTGACTTTAGCAGCCTCCCTTTGCTCTTTCTCTCTCTTTCCAACGCTATCTCATGGCAATTCGTACATATTTTACGAGGTGGCTAGAGGGTTAGATAGGTCACTGCGTACGAGGTAGTACTAGAGGGTTAGATGTAGGTCATGCGTACAAATTCATACGAATTGACAACTAGTAAAATATGTACGATTTAGCAAAAATTGTATGAATTTGTACGAGTGAGGTCGTACGAATTCGTACGAATTAGCCACCTCGAAAAATATGTACAAATTTCTCCTTTTTTGTGTGAAGACATTGTTTTTTTGTTGTTGTTTTTACTACAAAGTGTACCAACAACAGCAATTTTGTTGTTATTTATATTAGATCTGATCGTGTACAATAATTTGATTAGACATTCTAAGAACGTGGATATTCTGTACAAGTTGTTACGACTTTTAGAGCAAATCATTAGCGACAGAAATACAAAAATAAATGACCAAATTACTAATTTAGCGAATCATCCACTGACTGTAATGTGGATTGCAATGCATCTACCTATAAATGCATCAAACTTTGGGAAGAACTGTCGTCTCCAGAGAGTGGGTACACAGATTGTGAGAGATGCCACGGAGCGGCGGGAAAACACGGAGCGAAATCAGTGGATCTTTAGCAGAGCGGTAACTAAACGCTTTGGGCTGGGGTGATAGCGGGGGTGGGTTTGGTGAAAGGGGCAACTCAGCCGATGAGGGCAGAGGGGCAGTGGCTTTAGCCATCGGGCCACCCCCCTGTGCATGGCCCTGTTTCATGGTCTGACACGTATTGTAAGTTGAAGGATTCCTGACGTTTTAAGAGCTTTAAGAGATGTTTTTTTTTTCTTCAAGGTTTCTTTTTAACCGAGTTAAGGTTAAAGTTACTCATAATTTCTTCTCAATAAAATATTTTCAAGTTTGGTAATAAAAAAAGTATAGAAAACAAAAATGTTTAATGAACATACCTGATATAGATTTTCCAAGACCTTGATTCTTCAAAGAGGTACATACATACATAAATACATATTTTGAATTATTTGCAGTTATTGGGTTTATTGTTGAAAACCACAGTTCCAATGGCCATTTTTTATATCTAATGCTTTATACTACTATTATAATGCAATGTTTTTGATTTTATCATTGAATGGTGGATAGAGCATTTTCTGCATATCTGAATACAGAAACTCATCCATCATCTTGTTTGTGGACACAGGTTCTCAATAGCCCTGTTGCTGTCATGTCTCCATGACAATATTGCTCATTAATATCTAACCACATGTTGTAAGCTCTTACACTCTGATAAACAGAAGATATCCAATCTGTGCAATTCGTATTTCATCAGCGTATACTAGTGTATGTTCAATAGTTGTAGGATTTGCAACATGGACTCATCTATGTTGACATACTTATCCATACTTTAAAACATAGCCTTGTTATGCATAATTTCTAAGTAATGTGGAGTGAAACAAGCCTGATGCAATGCATGTAATCCTTCCACTCTTTTATTTGACCTGCTTGAACATTACTGCAGCACATTTTTGCATGCACGTCTTACGCTGTGTGGAGTGCACAGGTAATGATGAGAATTATTCAACAGTTTCTGCGGGTATGAAAATAACCCTTTCATTTTCCAGGCAGTGACAGTGGTGTCCGCTCGCAGTGATTGCATTTATTGAAGAATATGGGATGGAAGCAACAAGACCTATAAACACAGTATGAGTTTCCACAAAGAAGAGGCTGACCTTTAATCAAGTCACGTCACATGAGTGTTTTGTCTCTGTGTGCATATAAATGTGTATGCGTGTGAATGTACGACTGTGAGCACTCAAGAGTGTGAAGGAGACTTCAAGAGTCTCGATGGCCTCTGCAGTGTCCGGTAGGGCTAACCTTGATATAAGGAAAGACTTGTCTCAGGGCAAATGATTACTTGATATCATTTCAAAGACAGCAGGGAGGTCGGCCATTATATGAATCGATGGTGACAGTTTAGAGCGAGTGAGAAGTCAACATACTCAACACTCACCTCTGTGATCTTGGGATATGACATCACAATCGTGTGACTGCTCTTTTGCCCTGTCCTGTCGTTTAAGCGGTCACTTTGCTGAGCGGATGGCTTACATGAGACAACCTGCATCATGGCAGTTGATTAATTAAAAGGAGCCAATCAATTACTTTCCCTTTGAATATCTGTGAGCTGCTGCATCCTAGAATAAAAAAAAAAACAATTTAATTATTTATTTAAAAATAATTATTAAAGGATTCTGAATAGTTGTTGCATCACATCCTGTATGCGAATGGCCTGATGAATGTCAGTTTTGTGGAAACACTCTGATAGATGAAGGGAACGGTGCTGGACTGCAGTAGAAAGGAAGCCAATCAGTCGTGACAGATGACAGCTCTTCTCGCACTATTTATTGGCAGGCATTTTCAGACCACAGCAGCATTTTTAGCTAAACATACTAACAAACCACAAATCATATTTGAAAATCTGTGCATGCCTTTACTCTCTTGCTCTAAATTGAACTATGGTCTAACACTATGCTTATCTGCTGTGCGTTTCTGTTATTTTCACCCTCTGTTATAACGTTAACTTCTGTCTGTGATTTTATGTTTGGGATTTCAGAGATATAAAAAGAAAATTATAGAAATTTGAAATCAAGACAGCAATAATCTTTTGAAATTGTAGTGATTCCACTGAATGCGAGCGTAGTGAAGAACCCAAGTGCAGTTTATTTACAAACGTGAAATCCAAACAAAGACAGACTTGACTTGAAACAGACTTGACCAGAGACAGTCTTGGCATGGCATGAACGGACTAGACTCACCAACAGCAGGTTAAAACATTAATACATGACCAGAAACAAAGGCAAGGACATGGCTACTTGTCCCAAACAGAACATGATCATGAACCATAAAATAAATGGTAACCATGGTTACCAGGTCAAGAAAATATGATCATAATACTCCAATTTTACAGTCTCTGCACTGGCTACCTATTCAGTTCCGTATCAGTTACAACATATTATTACTTGCCTATAAGGCCCTAAATGATTTAGCTCCTGTGCAGCTAACTAATCTTCTATCACGCTACAATCCAACCCGCTCCCTGAGGTCGCAAAACTCTTGACTCTTGGTAGTACCTAGAATAGCAAAGTCCACTAAAGGAGGTAGAACTTTTTCATATTTGGCTCGCAAACTCTGGAATAGCCTTCCTGATAACTTCCAGGGTTCAGACACACTCTCTTTATTTAAATCTAGATTAAAGACACATCTCTTTAGCCAAGCATTCATATAATGCATCTCACAATCTTGTACTGCAGGTATATCTGATCAAACGCACATTATTATGCTTTAGCTTGGGTTGAAGAGATAAGATCATCCAGGGTTGTTCCTGGATGGAACAACAGCTACGCTAATTGTCTTTATTTGTTTATCTGTTTCTGCCACGGGATTAACATCTCGTGGTAACTAGGAATTACATAAGCTACAGTCTGGATCCAACCCTAAAATTATCTGAGATGACTGAACACCTTAGAAGAGATGATGCCAACCCCTCAGAGGCCCTCAGAGGAAGCCAACCATCAGCGATTATACTGAATTAACCAAATTTTGCCATAAGTTAATTATATTGAGTTTCTACAATATCCATCTATTTTAGAAACTTAATTTCCTGTGAAGTTGCTTTGCAATGATTGTATCGTAAAAAGTGCTATACAAATTATCTTGAATTGAATTTAACCATTAGGTGGAATAACTTCATCCAAATTAAATCATATTATGTTTTAATGAGACTATGTAGAATTCAATAACAAAGCAGGTTATCCTCTCCTTTCCAGAACTTCTAGTTCTGTTGTAACAGAATACAACAAGACAAAGCTATTAGCTCCCTATTTACCCGGGCTGTTCCATGAGTGTGTTCTGGCCTTGTCAAATCGGAACAACCATCATACATTATCTGCGGGCCACTGCCCAGGGTGATCGAGACCCATTCACATGACATGTCTGGATGTGAACCAGTGGCTTCTATGACCCTTACATCGGAGAAGTTTAACAAATCTGGACAGAGTTTAGCATTCCAGGCCCTGACTGCCATCCAGATGGCCTAGTCCCAGCTGAACTCACTGACACTGGCCATTATTCTCCTCCTTCATGGTTGGAGGCCTCAGAAATTCATAATGCAAAATGGGGATGAGGATAATTGCTCTTGTTACCCAAGGTTTTTGAGTGGAAAATTAAGTAATAATGAAAAGAAGAGGTTAGAAAATGGAAAGGCATTGCAATTCTGGTACAATGTCCCATTGTAATTTCTTTAACCACATAAAACTGGCATTTCATTTTTTTAGATGGATGACAAATTTTGGAGGCAGAGAAGTGCATATTAAAGGGCAACAGTGATGCCAAACACTCAAGTTGGTAGTAACAGTAATTAAAATATTTCTCTACACATGACAGGATAGTAGAATTTCTCATCCATCCATCCATAATAAGCCCCACTTCAAGATAAAGATAAAATGCCCTAATGATAGATTTGCTTCACCAACAAGTAGGGATGCTCATTTTGACCGGTTAACCGTTAAACGACCGATAAGAATTTTGACAATTAACGCAATAATTTAAACGGTTTAAAAAATAATTTATTTATTTAAAAAGGTTTGCTGCATGGTTAAAATATGCTACGCTTATAAAAAATTGCATTGTTTAGAGAAAAAAATTAAGTCGCCTATAAGTCACATTATATTATTTAATTCATAAATAGGCCTAATGCTGATGCCAAATGTATACAAACATTATAATAAACACTGTAAACATAGCGAGGCTAGTTCCCCTCACTCCACAACAAATCATTTTAATTAACAGTATTTGGAAAATAACAAGAACTAATATATATATAATGAATAACTAATTAATTTAGGCTAAAACGAAACCAACGTTGGGTCTCTCGTTCGACACAATAATTTTTTTTTATTAAATCTGCATAGGCTAGTTGTTGCACAGTTTTTATTTAAGTTTTTTAATTCATTATTTAAAGGGGTCATATAATGCTACATGCACTTTTACAAGTTGTTTGAACTGAAATGTGTGTTGGCAGTGTGTGTACACAACCACCCTATAATGATAAAAAATCCACGCAGTGGTTTTTTTGTAATCTCGTTAAATGTTTTCCCCTTTCTCAAATCATGACATCACACGGACATAGGCCCCTCTCACGATTCGTTGATTGACAGTAGCATTTTAGCACAGGCTTCACTTGTGTCTTACCTCAGACCTGGAGCAAATGTAGACAAGAATGACTCCTAAGCGATTGAGGTGTTTTGTTGTTGGATGTAATAATGAACATAGCAGTAGTCATTTACTCCGTCATCTGAGCGGCTGAAGAGGATTAGGTTTGGTTTTGAAGAAAATGGGCCCTCGATCTACTTAAATGCATCTATGTTTGTGTGAATCATTCGTGATCCAGCTTCACCTCCAGAATAAGTGAGTACAAAATTTTTTAATGAATCTTTGCAAATCGCCTTTCCTAATAATGTGCTAATTAGCAAGTTTCACGATGAATGCGGCTAAAGTAAACAGTACCTCAGAGAGTGGCTCGGAATAGAGGGGCGGGGTCAGCAGAGCTCATTCACATTTAGAGGAGAATGACACAATTTGGCTTGCTCTAAAAAGAGCTGCTTTTGACATGGTAAAAAGGTGTTTTTTACACTACAAATGAGAAATTTTAACCAAACTATGTTACAGACTTTGCATTAAGACTAAAGAATAATATCAACTTGTGAAAAATGGGCATTATAAAATCCCTTTAAATAAAAATATATTTATAGTATAGGCCTATTTATTAATTATATATATATATATATATTATATATATATATATATATATATATATTATAAGGCCTAGCTTATTATGTTTTTCTCCGCTCGTAGAAGTAGAAGTCTTTATTATACAGTCGTATGTAACGGAGTCAGTAAGGGCTGTGTGTAAACCTCACCTTGACCTCAAAAAAGAGGCGCTTAGCAACTATGCTAGGCTGTAGCCTTTGGCGTTCCTTGTAGAGCGCCCGCCTTACCTCCCGCCACTGGAATCCTGTAACCCGCTTGGAACACAAACGAGTTGTGGTGTATGCCGGGAGGGGGGTGTAACATTGGTGGGACCAGGACGGGAGTGAGGTTTAGGGGGGTGAGTGTAATGGATGTATGCCAGTAAGGGCTGTGTGTAAACCTCACTCTCCTGACCTCAAAAAGGGGTCGTGTTGTGTTTTTTTAATGAGAGGCTTAATAACAGCCAATTTAAATGTTTTGGGGACATACCCTAATGACAATGATAAATTAATCATAGCCAAAAGAGGATCTATGACATTTAGTAGTTTAGATGGAAATGGGTCTAACATACATGTTGTTGGTTTAGCTGATTTAACAAGTTTATACAATTATTCTTCTCCTATAGTAGAGAATGAGTGGAATTGTTCCTCAGGGGATCTATAGTGCACAATTTGATGTGATACTGCAGCTGGCAGCTGCATGGTTACAGTTTGATCTCTAATAGTATTGATTTTGGAAGTAAAATAGTTCATAAAGTCATTACTGCTGTGCTGTTGGGAAATATCAACACCAGTTTATGTTTTATTTTTTGTTAATTTTGCCACTGTATTGAATAAATACCAGGGTTATGTTTGTTTTCTTCTAAAAGAGAGGAAAAGTATTAAGATCTAGCAGTTTTTAATGCTTTTCTGTAGGATAGGGTACTTTCCCGCCAAGCCATACGAAATACGAAACTGCCCACGCAGTCCGCTCCATCCCGGGAGACAATGCAGTCCGCTCCATCCCGGGAGCCCATGCAGTCTGCTCCGTCCCGGGAGCCCACGCAGTCTGCTCCATTCCAGGAGCCCACGCAGTCCGCTCCAGAGCCCGCTCCGTTCCATGAGCCCACAGAGTCCGCTCCAGAGCCCGCTACGTCCCGGGAGCCCACACATTCCGCTCCGTCCCGGGAGTCCACGCATTCCGCTCGGTCCCGGGAGTCCACGCAGTCCGCTCCGGGAGCCCATAGAGCCCGCTTCAGAGCCCGCCCAATGGCCTCCTGCTCTGCCTGCCCCGCCCTGGCCTCCTGCTCTGCCTGACCCGCCTTGGCCTCCTGCCCTGCCGGCCCCGTCCTGGCCTCCTGCTCTGCCTGCCCCGCCCTGGCACCCCTGTCTGCCTATTCCTCCAGGCCCTCTTCCACTCCACGGGCCTGGCCCACCATCCCTACCCCAGATCAACCTCCGGCCCACCCCACTCCAAGACATTTTTCTGTTTTTAGTGTTTGTGGAGCGTATGGGATCCACTCCTTAAAGGGGGGGGGGGGGGGGGGTCACGGTCCTGCTGGTGTGCCCGAGCTGGCCACAAGATGTCTCTGTGTGTTGAGCACATGGCTTGTTGTTTGTTGTTGGTGCCATGTGCTCTCCTGTCTGCCTCCTCCCATTTTGTTAACTAATCATTGTTTCAGTTGCTCCACCTGTGTCTCCCTCGTTACCATCGTTTGTCTCCCTATTTAGCCTCCTGGTGTCTGCAGTCCTGTGCTGATCCTTTGTCTTACGTCGTGTGTGTATGTTGATTGTACTGCAGTTCTCTGCCTGCCTGTTTTTCCCCCTCGGGGTGGTTTTTGTTCACCTTGTTTTATTTTATTATTAAAAACCCGAATTCTCCTGCACTTGAGTCCTCGCCTCATCTCTGTCATCACGCCTCCTGACAGTCTTACCATTGAATAGCGCAAATGCAGTCTCAAGTTCTAGGGGAATTAATTTTGCTTAGGTTTTCTAAGTCTTTGTGTATTGCTGTTGAATGTATGTTTACAGTCTCACTCATTATGTATGTATTTACACCAGACCGTCATTGTCATTCTAATCTGAATGTGTAAATAGCTTTTTCATGTTCTAAATCCATACTCGCAATGCTCAGAGCAAGATACTTACTTTCTTGGAGAAACATTAATATATATTTAAATAAACATATTTGCAGGATAAACATGATTTTTGGTTGAGTAGATTCACAGAGCCAATAAATAAACTTAAAAGATAAAAAAGCCTCATATTCTCCTTTCCTAATTAGTGTCAGTTTTCATGACATTCAGCACATCTGATAGTCAAGAACACTTCAAGTTGGAGATAAGTGGTTGGCAGAGCTAAATAAATATTGATGTAGATTATAAAGTCACTCATTGTTGGATATGTATCAAATAAATAAAGAGCTATCATGAATGGATCTCTTTATAAAGCTAGAGTCATTTCCATATATTGCTCTTTAGCAAATCACAATTTCCAAAAAGCTCCCATGCTCTTTATATCTTTTATCTGTAATTACGTTTATTTTTATTGCTTTGCTTCTACTTTCGCAAGCAAATGGTATTTTCTGAACTCAGGATAGCAAACTCTGCAGGTTTCCCATGAAATTGGGCAACTTTTAAACTTGCTAAAGTGTTGATTTTATTTATTTTTTACTTTGCGATTTGACATATTGCACACATTTTATTTGAATGTAAGGGTTTTTGAATTACCAACAGCTAAAGATGAAGTGCATATAGAGCTGGGAAGAGCTTACAGCGTTAGCAAGTAAGGAAATTCAGATTTTTTTGAAGCGCTGCCTTACCTGGTAACATAAGTTTCCCATCTACAAATACATACCTTGATTATTAGTGAGAATATAAACGCTGAGGCTTTGCCTCCCTTCATGTTGCGGGTTAATTGGACCAACATTCGGTAGGCCAACATTTTTTGCCAATATTTTCAACACAACAAGGGGCTAAAACTGACTGCAATTTTTCATCAGAACACTGAAAATGTACCACTTATGAAAATAAAAGTATTTTTAAAAGTTTATTAAAACTTGCTAAATGTGAATGAATATATATATATATATTTTTTTAATTAAACAGATACTGCATTTCTGCAAAGTGGAAACATTTAGCCATCTAAAAGTGCTGTTATAACGGGGTGCAAGAGAGTCTTACTAATTTTTCAGACAAAAGTCTCCAGATTTGGAATCAGCAGTCTGTGAGAGAATTGCTTTTATGTGATGAGAGAAATCTGTTGTGTGGCCCCATTTCAGAGAGTCACACATTCTAAATCCGTTTCATTCCTAATATTAACCTTCCTCTCCAATGTGGCATATCAATTTAATCCAAAAAAGTGCATCTAGCTGTGTTTAATCAAGACATTTTTGCCACAATCTTATATTCTCCTATTATTAGTGGATACATCTGAGAATACAGAGTGCAAAACGGTGATTTGTGGTTCCTTTATTTTTTTGCCATTTCCAATTAGTTTCATGTCTTTCTTTCTTGCGGGTTAATTGGACCTGCAAAAGGCTGACATTCGATAAATCAAATACAGTAGGCCAACATTTTTGCCAATATAAGGTTTCAACAACAACAGAGAGAGAAGGGGCTAAAAACATTATTGACTCAGGAGCAATGGTTTTTCATCAGAACACTGAAAATGTACCACTTATGAAAATAAAAGTATTAAAACCCCTCTGCATTATAGATGTTTGATTTTTTGTTGTCACTGAAAAGCACTTTTGCCAAAATGTGAATGATATATATATATATTTTTTTTTAAATAAACAGATACTGCATTTCTGACAAAGTGGAAACATTTAGCCATCTAAATAGTGCTGATGTGAATAACGGGGTGCAATGAGTAGTCTTACTACATTTTCATCAGACAAAAGTCTCCAGATCTCATGGAATCAGCAGATGCTGAGAGAATTGCTTTTATGTGATGAGAAAAAATCAGCTGTCTTTGTGTGGCCCATTTCAGAGAGTCACATGATTTATTCTAAGTTATCTGTTTCATTCCTAATATTAGTTATCTTCCTTTTTTTTTTTTTTTTTTCCATTCATGTGGCATAAAAAAATCAATTAAGAAAATCCAAAAAGTATAGGGTATCTTTATTGCTGTGTTTAATCAAGACATTTTTGCCACCCAATCATTTATATTCTCCTGTCTAAATCTTAGTGGATACATCTGACTGACAATACAGAGTGCAAAATGAATTTGTGGTTCCTTTATTTTTAGGGTTAGACATAACATTTACAACCGTAATGGATTAGTTTCCCAGCACATAAAAGAGAAAGCACCAATTCTTTCTTAACAATCATGGAAAATCTGCTTCCTTTGCTCCATGTAACCTGCAAAATTTCTGTGGCTGATCCGTTGTGTTAGATCGGTAAATCAAAATACAGGAGAGCGCTGTATTGGGCCAGAGAATATATTTTTATATAAGGTATTCCGACAGCTTCATCACACACAGTAACGCTCTTCCGTTCAGGGGAGAGATAGGGTTGTAAAGAACATTATTGCTCAGGAGCACAATGGTATTTTAGTACAGAGAAAGTAATGTCCTTTTGTTAAAGTACATTAATGCTTCGGCCATGTGCAAGCTGTGTTTTTGAAGAGTGCATATGCTCTGCGTTCTGCATTAAATGATTTGTTTTATGGTGAATGAAAGAGTCACAACAGCTTCAGCTCACACCAGTAACGGATGGACAAAAATAAAATCCATGGAAGCAATTCATGTGAAAGCTGCAAGATGGATGATCTTACATTGTAAGTAACGAAAAAAAACTAATAAAAAACAACTTAAACATTGTTCACTTGGTTTGGCAAGTGATGACTTATTTCTCACAATGCTAACTATTAATCTGACATGGAGTACAGAACCTCTTCCGTTCAGGGGAGAGAGAAAAGCCTGTTAAAAGAACAATCACACATGATATGGATGCTGAACCTGGTTAACGGAGGGGGGGGAAAGGCTTTGAAAATATATTATACACCCTTTTAGTAACCTGTATTTTACATGCAAACAGGAAAATCAGCTGAAATAAAACAATCTTAACCTGTTACACTCACCCCCCATGAAGATTTCAAAATAAATTATTTTAAGTTATTTTAATTATTTAAGATAGGTTTAGTTTTTTTTTTTTTTATTTTACCCATTCATTATAAAAAAAAATTCTAATTAAAGAAAATAAACAAAGTAATAGGGTAGTTACTATATTGCAACCATGTTGAGACCCCCAACGCATACAGACTTGGAAAAGGAAGTACCAACATTATCGCTCCACTGAGATAGGAAAGGCAAATTAGCTACTCCTTTACCCAATATGCAGGAAACATGCCATATACACTCTTCTTCCATCGATAATCTGAACAAGATTGCTTTAAGTCTATCTTATGTACACACAAATTGCTGTGTTCTTCTTTTTAAGAAATTCAAAGCATTTAGATATGTTATATATAGGGTTAGATATAACATTTATACAACATCTTAATGGATTATGTTTCCCAGCACTAATAAAAGAGAAAGCACATTGCTGTTCATTTAACAATCATGCAACATCTTGCACTTCACATTATGCTAATCCAAGTCACAGCTAAGTACATTTTAGACCCTCATTTTCAGACTATACACAATTACATAATATTCCGTTTTAAGGAACTATAAAACATAATATACATGAGTAGACACAGAAACAGCTGTAAAATAAAACAAAATAAAAATACGAAAATAATAACCATTTACCAATAACTCATGGTATAACTTTGTTTTCCCCAAAAAGATTCTTAACAAATTGATTAGACATAGTCTGAATGAGCCTATTTAACGGCTTTACAAGTCTGCCATGTCTGGTACGAAATCCCCACTCTGATCAGGCCTTTTCACTGACAAATCAGTCTTCTCCAAGGCAGATGGTTGTACAGTAGAGGAAGGCTCATTAACAGAGCTTCCTTCATGAACTGCCTTAACCTCAGTGTCATACTCTGTACTCAAAATGACACCTGATGCAGAATTTTCCTGATTCCCATTCCTGTATTCAGAAGGGTCACAACCACGTTTATCACAGTTCACATTGGAATCAACACCAGCAAAAGCAACATCACACTCAGTGGTAGAAGATGCTACCAAGTCCCTTCAACTTCTACAACATCAGTTGCCTGAGCAGTTTCTTCACACACCACCCTCTGCTCATCCAATTCATCTCTGTTTGCCACAGGACTGACAATGCTGCTCGAGAGGTCAGCAACCCATCGAGTAGTCCTATCTTCTGCAAGATGCTCAAAACTCGAGCCCTCAAGGTCATCATCACTCAAACTGGATAACTGTTCCTCGACAGCGTCTGTGTCAGACAATGGCAGAAAGTCAACTGGCATAATCAGATTCCTATGAACAGTTTTAACAACACCAGAAGGGCTTTTGAGTTTGTACGTGTTGAACAAGGCATTTTTGTCAATCACTACGTAAACTGTACTCTCCCAACGATCTGCCAGCTTCTTTTTTCCTCTTTCGCCTTTGTTGGCCAATAAAACTCTCTGACCAATATCAACTGGTTGTCCCTTACTCCTTTTGTTATACATTTCTGCCTGTCTACGTTGTTGTTTTTCTGAATGTGACTGTGCAAGTTTCATAGCCTCACAGAGGTCACGCCTGAGTGACTGCACATACTTGTCAATGTCAACTGTTTCTCCATTCAAAAGTACACTTTCAAACATAAGATCAACAGGCAGTCTTGGAGTACGGCCGTACATGAGAAAGAAAGGTGAAAAAACCTGTTGTCTCATGAACTGTACAATTATATGCAAAAGTCAGGGTGTTCAACATTTGCGGCCATCTGACTTTAGATCTGGGGGGCAGTGCACGAATCATGTTACCAAGGGTGCGATTCATTCGTTCCACCTGGCCATTGCCCATTGGGTGGTATGGTGTGGTGTGAGTTTTGTCAATACCAGCCAATTGACACAGCTCCGCAATCAACACGCTCTCAAAATTAGCACCCTGGTCAGAGTGAATGCTAACAGGAAAACCATACACGCAAAAGAAATTATTCCAAAGAACCCGTGCCACTGTCTTAGCGGATTGGTTAGAGCAAGGATATGCACACGCCAACTTCGTGAAGTGGTCAGTGACTACTAGGACATCAATAGACTTTTGTTGTGATCTTCAGCTGACCAAAAGTCTATACAGATCAATTCGAGTGGAGACGAAGTGGTAATGGAAACTAATGGGGCCTAGCCTCTGGCTCCGGAGCCTTGCTCACAATGCATCTCTTACAGTTGTGGACGTAGTCCTTGACATCTTTCTCCATCGTATCCCAATAAAACCTCTGTCTGGCCAACCCCAATGAGCGCTGCTGACCCTGATGGCCAGCATCATCGTGAATGCCTTTCAGCACTGCCATGCGAAGTGATGCAGGTACAACATATTGGTAAGTTTTCTGTTTAGTCACAGGATGCTTGGACACTCGATACACTATCCCCAAGCGTGTGGTCAATTTACCCCACTGTCTCAATATCCTCAATGTTCCACGTGATTCATGAAATTTTTCACGTCTTGAAGGACGACGACCACGGTCAATAAAAAACTTGACCCGGCCGACAACAGCATCATCGACTTGTTCAGTAAAGAGTTCGTCATGATTAAAAACGGGCACAGGGTTCTGCCCCACTGCAACAAGAGACTCTAAGTACTGCACATGTGAAATAGCTCTTATAGTCCCTGCATTTTCCCAAAGCTTATGTGTTTGCATGATGGCAGAAATCTCATCACTGCGCAACTGTACACTTCCTGCAGTACACACAGCTTCAAAGGTAGAATCTCCAGGCTCAATCTGAGCATTCACATCCCTCATCTCATGTACCTCCGCTGAAAGCCGAAACATATTCTGAACATCATCCTTTTTGAAATTGGCCGCCTGCTCAAGAAGGGTTGAATAAGGAGCCCTAGTCAATCTGTGCAAAATTTTAGACTGCACAAAAGGCTCTCTACTGAGGGCGTCAGCCACCACATTTTTAGTGCCCGGAATATACTGGATGTCAAAGGTGAATGGTGCAAGCTGCGCCACCCAGCGCTGCTCGCAGGCATCCAACCTGGGCTTGGTCAGTATGTACTTCAAGGGATTGTTGTCGGTCCACACAGTGAACCTGTGACCGCGTAACCAATGGCTAAATTTATTACAAATTGCCATTTCATTGCAAAGAATTCAAGGCGATGTGCAGGGTATTTTGCCTGAGCATGATTTAGAGATTTGCTGGCAAAAGCTATTGGTTGCGCTTTGTTACTGTTGTCGTGAATTTGCGACAACACTGCGCCAAGTCCGGCTGTAGATGCATCAACAGATAAAATGAACGGCTTACTAAAATCTGGGTGAGCCAAAAGCACTTCTTCAACGAGTGCTGCCTTAAGATTCCGAAACGACTGTTTACACTCCTGGGTCCAATCATCTGGGCCAATTTTGCGGGACAGGAAAGACCTTTTACTGCTTTTTGATTTCCGAGGCCTTTTCTGACCACCAGTCAGAGCAAACAAGGGTTTGGCCAGTACAGAACAGTTTTCAATAAAATGTTGATAGTAGACTACCATCCCTAAAAAGGAACGTATTTTGGAAGGCGATGGAGAGTGACACCATCTAACTCCATCAAATCAGCCTCAGTCACTTTGACTATGGCTTCCACTTTATCTGGATCCCTTGAAATTCCAGACTGGGAAATCACATGACCCAGAAATTTAACTGAACGCCTCAAAAACTGACATTTTGAAGGTGAAAGTTTCAAGTTATGTTCTTTCAGGCGTTGAAACACCATTTCCAATCGGGCCAAACTCTCGTCTTCTGACTTGGCAAACACCAACAAATCATCAAGATAACACAGAAGACTTAAAAAGTTCTGGTCACCAAATATGGTAAGCATCATACGCATAAACGTGGCTGGGCTATTACACAGCCCTTGTGGGAGACGATTGTATTCGTGCAATCCCAGCGGTGAGGAAAATGCAGAATACTTCCTGTCGTGTTCATGGAGGGGTATGTTGTAATAGCCAGCCGTCATGTCCATGGTACTAAAAAACATGTTTCCCCCCAACGCAGCCAGAACATCACTCTGATGTGGAAGCGGATGGGCGTCTTTAACAGTTCTGGCATTAAGCCACCTGAAGTCCGTGCAGATTCGCAGATCGCCATTCTTTTTCCACACAAGGACCAAGGGAGAGGCAAATTCACTACAGGATTTGCGAATTATATCTTTTGCCTCCATCTCATCCAGAGTCTCTTTCAATTTATGATAATGAGCAGGCGAGATTCTGCGATATGGCAACCTGAATGGTCGGTCGTCTGTCAATCTAATCCGATGGCAGAATTCCCGTGCCTCACCACAATCCAGATGATGCCTCGAGAAGACAGACTCATATGTCCCAATCAAATCAACAAGTTTCTCTTTACACTGTAACGAAACGTCGCAATCACCAATCGAAATGGAGCTAAGCCCTAGCTTTTCCAGCTTATCATTCACATCACAGATGTTACTGCACATGCTTCTGGCAGTAAGGCTACAACAAGAACTATCACTTTGCACTTTCCCCACATTTTGTTGAACAGTCAAGTTGTCAGGCAACGGATCAAAGTCCTCTAAAGCAATGCAGGGGAAAACATCTGCAATTTTTGAGTTTCTGTGTAGCGTTATTTCTGCCGATGTGGGGTTGATAATCTTCATGGGTAGCCACCCATCTCCCCACAATGGAGAAACTATTCGTCCAACCAAAATCTGTTTGTTCACACATGGAGATGCACATGGCTCAACAAGTACTGTGCTGCCGGCTGATAACACGGTACCCGTGGGCAAACGACCCCACACCAAATGTTCAGTCATTGGCTTAAGAGTTACAGCACTTTTCAACTTTAGAGTTCCAACCCTGTCAGGAATAGACTCCCCTCGCCATCTCTCTAGGTTAGACAGAAGACGAAGAAACTGGCTACTGTCACTCTGGCACGGTGCATCAGGTTTACTCACAACACGCCAAAATCCATCATTCGACTTGAATGTCTTATAAGTGGCTTAAGCACATTCGTACCCAAAACAATAGGATCAATCTGTCCTTCGACAAACAAGACTGGGACTATAAACTTGTACCCATAAACCTCAAGTTTCAAATCACATAGTCCTAAAGGGCTGGTTTGTTTGCCCCCACAACCCACTAAAACAATATCCGCAGGGGCCAGCATACCTTCTGTCATCATGCCTGCTTGTTTTAACATGGGTATTATATCTGTACTGATGGTAGTTGCCATCGACCCAGTATCCATCATTCCTTTCAACTCAACCTTATCCTGCACTAATACATCAGTGTAGAACAAACTTTCACTTTGAGCTGTTCTCATTGTGTTTTGAAAGATTACTTTGCTAGACTTCGGGACATTTTCACATAAGAAAGTATATACAGACTCAATGTCGTCACTATCAAAGGAGGTTGAACTCATATGCCTACCATCGCCCTCCTCCAGATGGTGGCTCAAAAGTTTCCCTGAAAAGGCCTATGACTGTGGCCGTCGACAGCAGCAGTCGAATTGTTAGCCTGTGCTGTAGACATCTCACACATGTCACTGTATGTCCAGGAAGGTAACATGTGAAACACAATCTGTGCAATCTACAATGAGCAACTGTGCTGTGGTCATTACTCTGACAGACTTTGCACACTTGTGGTCTCTTAACATTAGATTTGTGATGCACAGCTGCTCTGGTGGACTGTGTATTACATGTCAATGCTTTCTCCAGCATATTTAGTATCCTATCCATTGTGTTACTTTCACATGTCGCATGATCAGGCTCAACTGCACTTCCTGGAGCCCTAACAACTTGAGGTTTACACGGTGGTGTACCACACAGATCAGAACTGTTAGCACTTGCTGTTTGTTGTGAGAACTGACACTCAGAGACTTTGTGGTCTCTCACAAATTCATCCAAACGATCCTGTACCTCTGCAGCGGTCCACTCACGCTGTGGTTTGCTTAGAAAACATCATTGAGAGATCTTTATTGGGACAATTACGTATGAACATAACAGCAATCTCCATGTCCCGATTTTGCAAAGATCTGCCCTCACTTTTAAGATGCTGTCCAGCTAGGTCAGCAGCTTTGTTTAATCTAATCCAATAATCAAAAGGACCTTCATTATGATATGGCTTGGTAGCGTAAAAGTCAGCGAGGGGAAGACCTGTGGATATAACACCCCCAAAGTGTTGTTTGAGGATACGGAACACCAGATCTACATCACCAGTCTTAGAGACTGAGGCACTATTGCGCAACCATATCTGAATAACATCCCTCGCACGGCCCATCAATTTGTTTATGATTTCCTCAATGCGTTCTTGTTCTGAATAATTCCCTTTTTCAAGGTATGCTCTCATCAAATCTTCCCATTCAAAGACTGAACACTTATCTGAGCTGTCACCACGAAAGTATGGTGGCTCTTTACCACTTTTCAGAACAAGATTCATCTTTGAAGCATCAATGATGGTGGCACCGCACTGATTCACATGTGAGCACCTTTGACAGTCATAACTCGAGTTAGAGGTAGGTAGCTGGTTGTTAGGAAACAAGCTGGCTTTAATCGACTGACTGATATCAGAGCTCAGTTGTTTTACCTGTTCATCAGACAGTGCTACAGTAGGTTCTGATAAACTCATCTCAAGTGGTGGTATATCATAAGACACTGGAGTAGAAAACTGTACTCTATGAGCATCAAAATCAATGTCATTCATCTCCCCAGGAGTACGTGAACCACCAAATGGCAAAACACCTCTGCCTCTCCCCAAATGATAACTACCAAAATAACTGGTATCCTTGTTATAATACATCATTAATTACCATTCTACGAAAAAAAATATATAATTGCATCCACAACTAAAATGATTTAGCACTTTGATTTTCACAGTTATAATAAATCGATCAATCACTTAATTATTTTATTATATTTTTTGAAGCACTATAAAATCAAATCAATGTCCGTTTAGTACGTCTTAATCTTGATGGTATAGGAGTACCGTAACCTCAGTCCATGCATCCTTTCAGTGAAGCAGCAAAGCTGTGAAATCTGACGTCTTCAAATCTCCGTAACATTAGTCTATGCGTCCCACGATGAAGCGGAAAAGCGGTGAAGTCCAACGTCCTCCTCAATGTGCAGCAACCTCGGGAGTTCGGCAGGCGCTGAACAATCGCACGGGTCACGTCACCAGTGTAACCGAATATTTCTGTGGTCTGCGTTGTGTTGAGTATCGGTAAATAACAACAGGAGAGCGCTGTATTGGGTCTGCATAGAGAATATATTTTTATATAGACAGATCGTCACAACAGCTTCAGCTCACACATCAGTAACGCTCTTTCCGTTCAGGGGAGGGAGAGGAAAAAGAAAACAACAAAACACTCTGTACACTTCAACTTATAAAGTGCGTATTAAACACGACAATATTGATGTTAAAACATAAAAACACAAAAATATGTTTGTCAATGCATACCTGCATAGAGAATATATTTTTATATAGACAGATCGTCACAACAGCTTCAGCTCACACATCAGTAACGCTGTCAACAAAAATAAAATCCCATAGTAAACTAATTCACGTCAGTGAAACATGTTATATGATCTTACATCTGTAAGTAACGAAAAAAACTAATAAAAACAACTTAAACATTGTGTATTTTTGTGTGTGACTTATTTTCAACCAATGCTAACTATTAATCTGAAGCATGGAGTACAGCATACCTCTTCCGTTCAGGGGAGAGAAGGAAAAGACCGTTAAAAGAACAATACAACAGATACGGCTACCTGGACTGAACCATTCTGTTGTTAACGGAGGGGGGGGAAAGGTGAAACCATCACCTCCTTACAGACCCTTTTTAATGTATTTTACAATGCATAAACAGGAAAATCTAGTGAAATAAAACAATCTTAACCTCGTTACACTAATCCAAGTCACAGCTAAGTACATTTTAGACCCCCATTTTCATTCACAATTTTCTTCAAGAATCAAACAATTGTCCACTTAGTAGAATAATGCGACTGCATCTACCTGAACGAAATATTTCCCCTGGAAATAAATCATTACCTTTGAGTACCAGGTTCTGCATGGTGTGGGTAACGTGCTTAATTGGTGTTGTCAGTAAGCTTATTTCAGATCAATTAGAATGCTATAGATTAATTCAAACAGTGTATAACCAAGCTAAAACATTTTCTTATTTTTTTATATACAAGCAGTCAATAATGACAAGTAATTTACTATATGGCTAATAAATTTAACAATAAATAAAAACTATAATATATATACAGTGCTCAGCGTAAATGAGTACACCCCCTTTGAAAATAAAATTTTAAACAATATCTCAATGAACACAAAAACATTTTCCAAAATGTTGACAAGACTAAGTTTTATATAACATCTGTTTAACTTAGAACATGAAAGTAAGGTTAATAATATAACTTAGAGAACAACATTTTCAGTTTTACTCAAATTAGGGTGATGCAAAAATGAGTACACCCCACTGAAAGTCTCTGGAGCAAAGCTAAATTTTAGACTACAAATGTCTAATTTAACAAGAATTCAACCACAGGTGAGTCTAATAATTCATTACACAGGTGACAGTTGACTATAAAAGGGTGTTACTTAAAGAAAACCCTTCCCCATTTCATGCTGTCAGCAATGGCACCACATGGAAAGAGAAAGTCACAAGACCTGAGAAAGAAAATAATTTCTTTACACAAGAAAGGTGAAGGCTACAAGAAGATCAGCAAAGCTTTACTTATCAGTCAGAATACTGTAGCAAAAGTGGTACAAACATTTAAAAAAGATGGAACTGCAACCATCTCACAGAGACGTCCAGGTCGTCCACGGAAGTTAACACCTCGTCAGGAGCGTCTTCTGATGAGAAGGGTTGAAGAAAATCGACATGCAAGTTCACTGCAGTTATCTAAAGAAGTAGAAAGCCAAACTGGGGTGACTATTTCCCGTGACACAATACGGCGTACACTGCAGAGGAATGGCATGCATGGGTGCCGTCCACGAAAGAAGCCTCTCCTAAAGCCCAGGCACAAAAAAGCCCGCCTAGAGTTTGCCAGGGCCCATGCTGACAAAGATGAAGACTACTGGGACTCTATACTTGGAACTGATGGCTTCAAAACTGTATGGCGTCGCAAAGGTGAGGAATACAAAGAAAAATGCATGGTGCCTACAGTGAAACATGGTGGTGGCAGTGTCCTTATGTGGGGCTGCATGAGTGCTGCTGGTGTCGGGGAGCTGCATTTCATTGATGGCATCATGAATTCACAAATGTACTGCTCTATACTGAAGAGAAGATGCTACCATCACTCCGTGCCCTTGGTCGTCGTGCACTTTTCCAACATGACAATGATCCTAAATACACATCTAAGGCCACTGTTGGATTTCTGAAGAAGAACAGGGTGAAAGTGATTCAGTGGCCAAGTATGTCTCCTGATCTGAACCCAATCGAACACCTATGGGGAATTCTGAAGAGACAAGTTGAGCATCACTCTCCATCCAGCATCCAATCTCTAAAAGAGGTCATTCTTGAAGAATGGAAAAAGATAGATCTGGCAAAATGTCGCCAACTTGTTCATTCCATGCCTAGAAGACTTGGTGCTGTCACTAAAAAATCATGGAGACCATACAAAGTACTAGATTTAGTAGTTTTTGTTGTGGGGTGTACTCATTTTTGCATCACCCTAATTTGAGTAAAACTGAAAAATGTGTAATCTAAGTTATATTATTAACCTTACTTTCATGTTACAAGTTAAACAGATGTTATATTAAACTTAGTCTTGTCAACATTTTGGAAATGGTTTTTGTGTTCATTGAGATATTGTTTAAAATTGTACTTTTCAAAGGGGGTGTACTCATTTACGCTGAGCACTGTATATATATATATATATATATATATATATATATAAACAGTATCTCACAGAAGTGAGTACACACCTCACATTTTTGTAAATATTTTATTATATATTTTCATGTGACAACACTGAAGAAATTACACTTTGCTACAATGTAAAGTAGTGAGTGTACAGCTTGTATAAGAGTGTACATTTGCTGTCCCCAAAATAACTAAACACACAGCCATTAATGTCTAAACCGCTGGCCACAAAAGTGAGTACACCGTTAAGTGAAAATGCCCAAATTGGGCCCAAAGTGTCAATATTTTGTGTGGTCACTATTATTTTCCAGCACTGCCTTAACCCTCTTGGGCATGGAGTTCTCCAGAGCTTCACGGGTTGCCACTGGATTCCTCTTCCACTCCTCCATGACGACATCACGGAGCTGGTGGATGTTAGAGACCTTGTGCTCCTCCACCTTCAATTCAATTCAAGAGTATTTGTACAGCGCTTTTTACGATACAATCGTTGCATCATCTCTTCTCAGGTGTTCGGCCATCTCAGATCATTTAAGGGTTGGATCCAGACTGAAGCTTTTGTAATTCCTAGTTACACAACTAGAAATTCTCTGCAGAAACAGAGAAACATATAAAGACAATTAGCGTAGCTGTTGTTCCATCCAGGAACAACCAATCTTGTACTCCACCCTCTGTTTGAGGATGCCCCACGGTTGCTCAATAGGGATTAGTTCTGGAGACATGCTTGGCCAGTCCATCACCTTTACCCTCAGCTTCTTTAACAAGGCAGTGGTCGTTATCGTGTTGTAATACTGCCCTGCGGCCCAGTCTCCGAAAGGATGGGATCATGCTCTGCTTCAGTATGTCACAGTACATGTTGGCATTCATGTTCCCTCAATGAACTGTAGCTCCCCAGTGCCGGCAGCACTCATGCAGCCCTAGAACATGACACTCCCACCACCATGCTTGACTGTAGGCAAAACACACTTGTCTTTGTACTCCTCACATGGTTGTCGCCACACACGCTTGATGCCATCTGAACCAAATATGTTTATCTTGCTCTCATCAGACCACAGGACACGGTTCCAGTAATTCATGTCCTTAGTCTGCTTGTCTTTAGCAAACTGTTTGCTGGCTGTCTTGTGCATCATCTTTAGAAGAGGCTTCTTTCTGGGACGACACAGCCATACAGACCAGTTTGATACAGTGTGCGGCGTATGGTCTGAACACTGACAGGCTGACCCCCACCCCTTCAACCTCTGCTGCAATGCTGGCAGCAATCATACGCATATTTCCTAAACACAACTTCTGGATATGACGCTGAGCATGTGCACTCAACTTCTTTGGTTGACCATGGCGAGGCCTGTTCTGAGTTGAACCTTTCCTGTTAAACCGATGTATGGTCTTGGCTACCGTGCTGCAGCTTAGTTTCAGGGTCTTGGCAATCTTCTTATAGCCTACGCCATCTTTATGTAGAGCAACAATTCTTTTTTTTCAGATCCTCAGAGAGTTCTTTGCCATGAGGTGCCATGTTGAACTTCCAGTGACCAGTATGAGAGAGTGAGAGCGAAACACCAAATTTAACACACCTGCTCCACATTCACACCTGAGACCTTGTAACACTAACAAGTCATATGACACCGGGGAGAGAAAATGGCTAATTGAGCCCAATTTCGACATTTTCACTTAGGAGTGTACTCACTTTTGTGGCAAGTGGTTTAGACTTCAATGGCTGTGTGTTGAGTTATTTTGAGGGGACAGCAAATTTACACTGTTATACAAGCTGTACATTCACTAATTTATATTGTAGCAAAGTGTAATTTCTTCAGTGTTGTCACATGAAAATATATAATCAAATATTTACAAAAATGTGAGGGGTGTACTCATTTCTTTGAGATACTGTATATATAGATATATATATATTATATACTGTATACTTAGTAAAAAATTGCTGATTGGAAAATGCAACAGCCTACTTCCCAACAAGTCCTGCAACTCATACAACCATATAGGTCGTTTGTCACTATCCTCAAAAACGAACCATACGAGCGTTCCCTAAATTAGCATCCCTACTGGCAAAAGGAGATGATACAGAAACTTTCGCCTAAATGCATTGTGGGTTTATTTTTAAATGCTTGCTATATTTGCATTTTAAACCGCCCCGGCTATTCAATGTGTTTTATTGCTATAAAGATATGGATTTTTGATAACTTCAAGAAGACATGTACAGGTAGAGTTTCCACCCATCTCGTAAAGTAACGTTAATCGATCGTCCCATATATGAAATAATGTTGTGTTTCAAATCGATACTGTACACTGTTTGTCCCATTATTTCAACATGTTTGACATTCAGATAATTCAAGCGGACCCTACCAGCATTATAAAGTTAGTTTTCAGTGTGATATTTGTTTGAAATTCGCCTGTGGTGGGAATCGTCAAATTTGCCGATGACATAATGGTGATAGGCCTGATCACCGACAACGATGAGACGGCCTACAGAGAGGAGGTGAGTACCCTGACTAAATGGTGTCAGGAGAACCACCTCTCAGTCAACATCGACAAGACCAAGGAGCTGGTGGTGGATTTCAGGAGACAGAGCAGAGAACACACACCCATAACCATCGAAAAGACACTTGTGGAGCGGGTAAACAGCTTTAAGTTCCTCGGCGTTCACATCACCGAGGATCTCACATGGTCTGCTCACACAGATGCAGTGCTGAAGAAGGCACACCAGCGCCTCTTCTTCCTGAGACGGCTGAGGAAGTTTGGAACGAGCCCCAGCATCCTCAGATCCTTCTACACCTGCACTGTGGAGAGCATACTGACCGGCTGTATCACCGCCTGGTTTGGAAACAGCACCGCTGGCAATCGCAAAGCTCTGCAAAGGGTCGTGCGAACTGCCTGCCACATTGTTGGAGGTGAGCTTCCCTCCCTCCAGGACATCTACACCAGGCGGTGTATAAGGAAAGCCAGGAGGATCATCAATGACTCCAGCCACCCGTCCAACAGTCTGCTCTCTCTGCTGCCCTCAGGAAGACGTCTCCGCAGCATCCGATCCCGCACTAGCCGACTGAGGGATAGCTTTTTCTCTCAGGCTATCAGGCTAATGAACAGAAAAAACTAATACACCCTACAGCACACTCCCACTTTACGATATGCCATGCACTGCACTTTAACACAGTTCAACTGGACTACACGCACACACTGCACTGCACTTTAACTTTTACAATTTTACACAGTTCAACTTGACTACACGCACACACTGCAACTAACACAACAATCTATCTGCTACCACTGGATACCATGCAACGTACATTCATGACATTGCGTATCCGGCCTATGTATAATCTCTTGCAACTTTTTTTCGCATACTATTGTGTGTATGTATGTGTACATAATGTAAAATGTGTACATACAGTGCATAACGTGTATTGATAATTGTAAGTATGTCTTAAATAGTACACTGTGTGTACTGAGTATATGTATGTGTATTCTGCACATTGTCTTTCTCGATAAGTCTGTAAGTATGTACTGTCTATATGTAAATTGTTTCTGCACTGTCTGGAGCACGCTCTCAAGAATTTCAATCACCAAAGCACACGTGCTGTGGTGATGTGACAATAAAAGTGATTTGATTTGATTTCCACTGCCAAAAGTACCTTTTACTTGATTGACCTGGTGTATGCCGGAAAGTAGCGATCGACAATAAAGCGCGACAATAAGCACAACTCTGCATTTTTATGTCAGCTTTAATGATCAATAATAGCAATTATAAAAGTATAAGTACAAAGTATAAGAGGCTTATATAAGAGAAAATAAAGACAAAAAGGAAACAATTCAGTCAAACGTATGCTACAAAGTCAGCGCTGTAAGTTACTATGGTAAAGTTCAAAATAAATATTCAATTCAAGATTATTTCTATAGCGCTTTTTACGATACACTCGTTGCAAAGCAGCTTTGCAAGAAATTAAGTTTCTGCAATAGATTTAAATATTGCAGAAACTTATTATATTTAACTTATGGCAAACTTTGATTAATTATGTATACTGTCTGAGGGTTGGCTTCCTCTGAGGTCCTCTGAGGGGTTGGCATCATCTCTTCTCAGGTGTTTGGTCATCTCAGATAATTTAAGGGTTGGATCCAGACTGAAGCTTGTGTAATTCCTAGTTACTACGGGATGTTAATCCCATTGCAGAAACAAAGAAATAAAAAGAGACATAATTAGCATAGGTGTTGTTCCATCCAAGCAAACATTATTTGTTCAACCCAAGCAAAAGCATAATAATGTGATCAGATTTGATCAGATATAACTGCAGTACAAGAATATGAAATGCATTATATGAATGCTTGGTTAAAGAGATGTGTATTTGATCTAGATTTAAACGTAGAGAGTCTGAACCCCGAACGTTATCAGGAAGGCTATTCCAGAGTTTGGGAGCCAAATATGAAGTGGACTTTAGTGGACTTTGTTATCCTATACAGGTAGGTACTACCAAGAGTCCAAAGTTTTGCGACCTTAGGGAGCGGGTTGGATTGTAGCGTTATAGAAGACTAAATAGGTACGCAGGAGCTAAACCATTTAGCGCCTTATAGGCAAGTAATAATATTTTGTAACTGACACAAAACTTAATAGGTAGCCAGTGCAGAGACTGTAAAATTGGAATAATATGATCATATTTTCTTGACCTGGTAAGGAATCTAGCCGCAGCATTTTGTACTATCTGTAGCTTGCTTATTGAAGATGCAGGATAATCACCTAGCAGTGCATTACAATAGTCCAGTCTAGAGGTCATGAATGCATGAACTAGCTGTAACAAACATTTAAACAAGCATTTCCAGACTATTGCTTCTTAGACAGATGTGTTCAATACAAATCAACATGGACAGAAAGGCAGACTGTGAGGTGTGGACTGATATCATGTTGCAATGGGAAGAGATGGCGCCAATTTGTAAAGGTTACTAAATAATATAATTGACTTAATTTAAACTTTATGATATAAACATTCTGACTACTTACAATGGGCACAATCTACACGAGAGTTGAGGCAATGGCCAATATCAGCAGGAGTAAAAATAATAGAACTTTGTATGCGTACGCTTGTACAATATCATATGAATTTGCAGATATTCTATGAATTATTACTACTTCGGCGTAACACTTTGCTGGAGGTTCTTCCTGACGGGGCCGTAGGATATGTAAGCCAAAGTTTAAGAAACATCATATGCTGGGCAAAATGTAACTGCTGTAAAGTTCAGTCAAAGGGTTAGGACCAACACAGATGTACCATTGGAAATGTTTGCCTTTGCAGCTTTTGGTCTTCTCCATAAACACACAAGATGGCCAAATTCATCCCTCTCCACAAACAAGACAAGCCAAGAGTTTGACAGACCTTCCTTCAGTCTTCCTTTTTAGCTGAAACAAAGAAAACAGAAAATGTTGAACCTTTGAAGGACTTTAGCCTCCCTGACAGCTTCTTCAAGTTCAGCATTTAAAAGCTTTGAGCTTCGGTTACCTGTTGATATTAGCAGCTTTTTGAGATAACTGATAAACAGCTGTTGAACACTAAAGGTTGTTGTAGGCGATGGAGATGTATGTGATCTGAAGAAACTGCAAGACAAAAAATATTGAATTACATTTTTTTACATAAAAGGCATGGCAAGTTATGTGATTAACTACAAATAACACATCAAAACAAATAGTAACCACATCAAAACAAATAGTAACATTACACCGTAAAAACAGTTACTGTTGTCAAAGTATGTTAAGTGTTGTGTACTGTGCTTTAACTACAAAGAGTACACAGTAAACACAGTACTTATAGTAAAAGCATGGTTAGTGTTGTGCTTTACAAATAGTGTGCACGTGCAGTAATAACACTGTTACATTTACATAGCAGACGCTTTTATCCAAAGCTACTGTGGTAAAACTATGGTAAATATTGTATTTACTGTGTTTAACTACAAATACCACAGTAAAATGACAGTTACTATGGAAGAAATTGTACTATGTTAAACAGGATTGAGCTACAGCACTGTTCAGTGGCATTCACAACTAATTTGTAAAGAAAACGTCAAACTGCTCTTGCTTAAAGATTAATTGCAGACAATCAGAACGGTACCTTAAAAAACAACAACCATAAAATAAAATAATTAACACATCTGGACAACGACGTATGGTGAATTGTCGGGTCTCTCCTCCTTTTTTAATTGGTAACGATGGTAACGACATTCAAAGGTCATTTGATGACGACACACCAGACAAATGAGAAAAAGTCGTTATTTATAAGGCTGCAAGAGGGCGCTTGATTTTAAAACATCATTATAGGTTGTAATACACTGCTTGCACAAACGACCTATGGGGTCGTTTTTCGGAGGAGGACAGTCTCCATTTTCCCCAATGCAAAGTTAGCTTCAGTCAGATGTATTCAATACTCTGAGACTATTTGTTTACTAAAGATCCAAAATTATATTGTTATGTTTCTGGAAAGGATTTATTTAATTACTTGTATTTATTTTAGATTTTTTGAACATGAAAACTAATTTTGTGCTGTCTAGTCTGAAGCCATGCCTACAGCCCCCCCCCCCCAATCAGTCAGGTCTCTTTTAGAGAGAGATTGTTATTGATCTGTTTCTTCCAAAACAACAGGAGAACACAGAAGTACTTGTTGGATTGGAAGCTGTGGACGCTGATGCGAACAAAAATGGCAAACTTTATACCTATATTTATATATATGCTCTTGTGTTGTGTTACTTTTATTTAATTTTCATATTGTATTCTTTTGCACTGATACACTGAGCGGACCTGATTTGATTTACATTTCACTTCTGATTATACCCTGTATAATTTAGTATGTGACAAATAAAGAAACCTTGATCATCATGTTTCTGGATAGTGACACAGTGCTTCACTTATACTGTTATATAATGTCACTGGAGCTCCAAAAATTACCTTTTGAATATTATTGTTATTCTACTTTTCTAATTGTTATTATTTTTGTAAATCAATGGGTATCCAACATTTGAAGTTTTAGTCATGCTTAGCATAAAAAATGTTTTGAAGAATGCATTATTATTATTATTTGTAGTAGCAGTATTACAATTTTACAAAGCCAAATATTTTCCTCTAAAATTTTAAATAAATAATTAAAACTAACATCAGCCCCTTTGGGTAAAAGAAACACAGAAACTGTTATTCACAGTTGGCTGAAATTACAGTGTGGGTCTTGCTGCATGAAAGGCCACATTACTCTGACATCAGCTCCAGTCATATCTGCTTTATTGTCATTTTAGTCCAAAAGATGTCATGGCTTGGGTGCCTGTATATTGTGCTGGCATAGGAAGCACATCAGAAGAAAAAAAACAGACATCAAAAAGGAAAACCAATGCTATAATGACACTTAGAGCACTTATTGAGCATTATTTTTTAAAACAACATCACACACACACACACACACACACACACACACACACACACACAACACACACACACACACACACACACACACACACACACACACACACACATTATAATTATTATTATTATTGAGCTCAGGTGAGCTTTATTTGTCACATACACAATTATATAGAGTATAACCAGCAGTGAAATGTGTTCTCTGCATTTAACCCATCCAAGTGCACACACACTTGGAGCAGTGGGCAGCCAATGCTGCAGTGCCCGGGGAGCAGTTGGGGGTTCAGTGCCTTGCTCAAGGGTCTCACCACAGTCGTGGACAATTCCTGCCGGAGCCAAGATTCGAACCCACAACTTCGGGTTACAAGTCCGACGCTCTATCCATTAGAGCCACGACTGCCCCTTAATTAACTAATAATCAAACTAAACAAGGACAAGAAACAAACCAAATAAGGACACAAGAGGCGGGAACACATGACACACATTACACAGGACTAACATATATATTGCCATTGACATTTGACATTTGAATGATGCTCTTTGGTGAGTTTTATTATTTTATACATCAGTTAAATATACAAGTGCCATCATGCTTTGATCGACTGATATTTTTTATCCAAAAAGGCTAATTAAAGTTTTGAATTATCAGTGTGAAATGTTCTCTTTCTGGAGAGACTGGTGAATAATATAATTTATCCATGTAATTTAAAAATATTTAAAGTTTTACCAGCCTTACATAACAAAATGTTCTTGCTAATTTCAAAGTCAGAGAGACAAGGACTGCTTTTATCTGTTTGAAAGCAGCGTTTGATTAATGAGATATTGTGAGCTGTGATCAGAAAAAAAATTCTGCTGAAGATTTTGTGTGCAATTCAGGGATTGTCTTTTTCTCTCACACACACACACACACACACACACACACACACACACACACACACACACACACACACACACACACACACACACACACACACACACACACACACACACACACACACACACACACACACACACTTATCAATCGACTTTACTAATCCTTGGTGTGGTGGGCCTGACATTCTCTAGCGCTGTGACCCAATGGAGCAGATCGACAGTGCAGTTCAATGATCTGACCTCCAGTCACGGAGAGAGAACTTGGTTTCACTCAATTGGCAGCAGGCTGAGGCTCAGATTAACCACTGCTGCTAAAGCCTCTGTAATGCCGTGGGCATTACATGTTCAAGAACGTGGACAGCATGATGTCCCATCATGTACATCATTGGTTCTCTTCACTGGTCCTGCAAAACCTATTACTTAATTATGATAGTCAACCATAGATGATTCGTATTGTAGGTGGTCAGATTTTTGTGTGAGGGTAAAGATTTTTGATCAAATGCAAAAGTGATGTTTCACTCAAAAATTAAAACTCTGTCATCATTTACTCACCCTCATGTTGTTCCAAACCCGTGTGACTTTCTTTCTTTTGTGGGGCACAGAATAAGGTATTTTATAGAAAAATGTACCTTCTTGAATGTTTTAAATTGTTTTACTTTCCCATACAATGACTTTGAGTTTTGCCCAAAACAGAACTGGGCCCCACTGAGTTTCAAGAAGAGAAAAAAAAAACGTTTACTTATCTTATCATGTGTTCAATAGAATAAATCCATAGAGGTTTGTAATGACAGGAGGATAAATAAATGATGACAGAATGTTTATTTTTTTAGTTGGACTATCACTGTAAATGTCTATCTTAGTAAACACACCAGTAAAAAAAAAAGAAATGCGTTAAACTGATGAATAGTCAAGCTAAGTGAGCAATTACAGACATCAAGATATAAAAAATGCTACTTGCTATATGTTTGAAATATATCCTATGCTTAAAAAGTGAAGAGAAACACAGATGGAGATTTTTTTGCTTTAATTGCTTGTTAACGCAGACCTCTTTTTTTTCCCATGGACTTCACCGTGCTGCAGAATAATCTCATAAAACCAAGAACTGACATTTTGATAGCTTTAAGTTATTCTGTTTTTAACCACATTTGCGCTTATCCTCTTACCATGACAGTTTACCTTCATAACTCCGCAAAGAGGCCACCGCTCCAGGTCTCCATTTGTTTTGCTTTATCTTTCCTCACTGATTCACATGGAATGAAAGAGCCTTATTCTTTACAAATGTCTGTGCATATGAGAGGGGCATCAGAATTTGATTAGAATGCGTTTCTGGAGGAGGGCAGTGGATGGAAGGGCCTGCATGAGAGTGCCAAATGCTTTCAGTGCCACCCCCGAATGTCAGTGCCAACTCTGTGCTGTGCAAAATTCGCTGCACGGCACCCAAAAAGATGTTGCCTAGGCGTTCACTGCAGCCCACCAGTGTATCTAGCACATTTTGTCAACTCTCTAAACTGGAGCATCCACAAAGCTTAGCTTCCTCTTGACTATTTTAAATCTTCATCTACTGCGCCATGCAGAAACACATGTAATGGTAACCAAAAAGTGAGAGAGTGAAAGTTAATGACTGATCTCAAGCCACAGCACTGAAGTGAGTAGCTTACGTTAACCTTCATTCTGACCCTGTTTAGACAATAACATAGATTTACCTTTCAGTCTAATACTCATGACACCAGATTGGTCACACTTATGAGGCATGGACAAAGAAAAGAGACTGCAAGTTTGTGAGTATGCTTGAGTATGCATGACTTCACGTTACATTATTCAGATATTTATATCATCATCAAAGCAAATCTAATTCACAGATTTTAAAATCATACAGTTGCCACAGAGATAATTAATTTTAAATAGACTTAATTTCATTTCATTTATTTATTTATTTGATCTGTTTTGGTTTGAGTGTATGTACAACAATGTTATTTTAGTATTTTTTATATACTATAGTATTTATTATCATTTTAGATTTTATTTTTAAAATTTCAGTTTTTATTATAATTTCGGTAACACTTTAGAATAGGGAACACTTATTCACTATTAATTACGACTTTTCCCTCAATAAATTCCTAATTTGCTGCTTATTAATACTTAGTAAGGTAGTTGTTAAGTTTAGGTATTGGGTAGGATTAGGGATGTAGAATAAGGTCATGTAGAATAATGCATTAATATGTGCTTGATACTACTAATAAATGGCTAATATTCTAGTAATATGCATGCTAATAAGCAACTAGTTAAGATCCCCTAAAATAAAGTTACCTTTCTTTCTTTCTTTCTTTCTTTCTTTCTTTCTTTCTTTCTTTCTTTCTTTCTTTCTTTCTTTCTTTCTTTCTTTCTTTCTTTCTTTCTTTCTTTCTTTCTTTCTTTCTTTCTTTCTTTCTTTCTTTCTTTTTATATGGTTTTGCTTTAGTTTATGTAATATTTCTATTTAACTTAAACTTATTTCAGTTAGTTGCCAAAACAATATTTTACATTTTAATTTAAGTTCATTAAGTTTGCTTATAATATTTATTTAAATTTTATTTCAGCCTTATTACAATTACTGAAAATGATTTGCATAGTTTCAGTTTTAGTTAACAACAACACTGACGCACAGATGCAACAGAGCCAATACAAGTGTATTGTTTTGCCTTTCCGTTTGCTGCAGTGGGTTACACATGCATGTTGCATAAGTTAGCGTACTTTCAGTGCTGGGTTGGATCTGGCATCCAGCTTAAAATAGATGTGTGGCAAATTCCACTGTGGTGACCACTAACAGGAACAGCCAAAATATTGTGCATTACAGTAGCAATAATAGTAGACAGTAGACATAATTTTTGGCTGAACTATCCCTTTAACTTTTACTAATGAAGAGAATATAGATCAACCAATGACAAACCAGTTCTCTGAAATAGCTCAAATGTACATCTCATGAACCTTCAATTGGAAAGCATATATAGACAGGACAACACACGAGTTAAACATTCTGACAGTGGACTTTCATTTTTTTTTATTTTTGCCTTTGTGCCCATATTTCTTTTTCAAAATGATGTTGTAATTTATTTATTTATTTTTGGTCAGACCACAAGTAAAAGTGCAGCTGTGAATCATATCCAGAGAAACTGTATTCAGATTTAAAACAATGGATCCAGAGATACATGAAGGAAGAGGTCCAGAACACCACAGAGGAGGATGAGAAGGAGTAGGGAGTGGAGAAAGAAATTAAGGAAGAGGAAGAGTAGGAGGTGGAGAGGGGGTATGGAGACGAAGAGGAGGTAGAGGAAGAGGAGAAGGAGAAAGAGGAAGATGAGGAGGAAAAGGAGGAGGATGACAACGTGGAAAAGAAAGAGGAATGGGAAGAGCAAGGGCAAGAATACAAGCAGTCTCAGATATTTTAGTTGATGCGTGCCAGGGTTGGATCAGGCATGCAAGAGGATTTTACCTCTGCTGCCTGGCCAGGGCTAACATAGCCTGTAATGTTTACAAGGTTATTTGGCCTGTCCCAGACCAAAGATGGAATGCTGGGGCAGAATAGTATTTTTTGTTGTTGTTTGCTGTATTGTACTGTACTCTACAGTACATTGAATTAAGGAATAAAACATTTTGGTAGTATCACAAACAACATTTACTATTGTTTTTTGTAGTATTGTTTTGAATTTATCTCATCAGTGTGTAAAACTGTTGTAGTGTGTGTGTTTTTGAGGGTTTGTGTGTCATGTCTGAGAGCAAAGTTTGTTTTTTTCAGCAAGATTGAGTTGTTTTGAGTGGAAAGCTTAATTTTGACCTGAATGTTGGAAGTTTGGGAAACTGAGTTAGAAGTTATGGATTTGTTTTTAGAGTTTCACAAAAATGAGGCATTATTTCAAGAAATGTGTTTAAGCAATCGAGGAAACAATTGAATTGCTCATTAAAAACAGTACATTTCCTTTTTAATGTATAAATTAAGCAGAAAAATCTTCGACTCATCCTGATCTGAACATTTTAGATGCTTAGACATTTTCCAACAAACAATAGTCACCATTTGTAAAACAGCAATACTTTGTAACAGATACAAATGCCATGGTTAATTTTACCACAAGCATGTGGAGGTCTGGGAGGTCACTTACAGCATATGTGAGCCAGGACTAGCATACACATGAATTATCAGCATTAACCATATCTATTATTAATGCATTTGCTTGAATATTGCATCTTTTTCTCAATATAAAGCTTGGTATGCTACAACAAAGCCTGATAAATCCAATCAGAGGCACAAACTTGGCAAGTGAAAGAGCATATCTGATCAAGCAAGACACTGAAAACCTAGAATAGCAAAGATGCTCACAGCATCCATCATCATAGGAAAGGGTGCAAAACTCCATGTGCTCTCTGTTTGTTTCAACTTTGATCAGTCATTTCCAAGCACAAAATGTTCTCAAGGTTGAAAGGAGATGCATCTCATTGTTGAAATCAACAGAAATGTGTCTTTCCTCATCTTTAATATCTCAACTAGACTGAGGAGACAGGAGGCCAGCACCATTTATTATTACTCCTGTTGTTACGCTGCAGATTACCTCCCACAGAGAAAGGCGAGACAGTAGAGAGAGGAGCTAAAACGAGACCTAGCCCACTGTTTGTGTCGCAGATTTACTTCACAGATTTCCTTTTTTTTTTTTTCATTCTCCTGTCATATTTTTGTGTGTGCTCTAATGATGTTGACTTGCCTTTGCCTGCAGTCAGACTGCGGTTGCACAGTGGGCCTAAGACTTTGGCTTTGGAGATTTAATTTACATTTGTTAATGAAAATATCTCAGCTCCTTGTCAGCTCTCGATAAATATCAGGTCGGAAATCTGAGCACCCGTGTTGTTCAAAGTCGATCCCATAAAGGCAAAACTCCAGGACACTCGGGCTGATGCTGAGCTCTGTGACAGGAGGTGTAACATACCACAAATAGATGATTTTTATTTTTTATACACAGCATATACTGTATATGTTTTCCCCATACAACATGGAAACCCAACCTTCAATGTGTGAGTATGAATGTGTGTGTGTATGTGTATATTTCTGTCTGAGTATGCGCCTGTGACATACAGTGGATGGAAGGGCAATTATTTAAACCGGTGCAGCTTGTGAGTTACTGTGTGTGTATGTGGTTGTTTTACATTATAACTCATTAATATCACTCTCACATATCTGAAGCACCACTCTTATCTTGCTCAGTAGCTATATATATCAAGGAGGCCCATAATACCTGGAGAGAGCTATCCATTAGCATTCTCATCTTAATGGCAGTGGACTCTTTTTAAGCAAATCATATGAGAGTTAAATGCTCTGAGACTAATCACAATGGAGCCAAAGGAGAATCGCGTTGTGATTGGAGGAAGGCAACATACAAGTGATGAGTAGCCCATAACTTTTTGCCAGTGCTTATTCTATATGAATTAATGGCAAATGCAGCAGTTTGAAAGTACAAGTAGTAAAAATGTTAGAAATATATATGCTGTCTCTGTGTATATATGTATATGTACATGTATATGTATATATGTACTGTATGTATGTAAGTAATAGTTAACCTTTAGGAATTTTGTTGAAAATATATATTGAGCTGCAATTGTTTCCTCCAAGTATTTTTTTTTTTTGTACAGAAATAAAATTTTACTTGAAATATAACATCTCATGTTTAGCCATACTTGATTAAAAGTTCCCCGCTTATCTCGTTGCAGTGTATTGAATTATCCTAAAAGATGCAATGCTGCATCAAATCTTGTTCAAAATTAGTTATTTCAAAAGAAACATACTGTAATATGCAGCTGACATATTTGAGAACCCACATATCCTATGATGTGTCATTTGGAAATAAAGTATGACATGACGAACAGTGTTTTCCTTAAATTGCATGAGTCATATTATGCAAGCTTGTACACATAATGCTGTAATGGAATATGCCATTTTTTCATTATTGTCCTTAACAAATTGATGAAGTTGCTGTCAGCTCACCTGTGCTATATAGTGCTGTATTATATGCCGTACTCCACTTCAAATACATTTGACGTTTGTCATTTCTTAGCTACTTCAACCCAGTCATCAAGTGCCGCAATGTTTATATCTCGATACATTAACTGTCAAACAACTGTCAGTGGCAATATAGGAATGTTGTGTGTTAATTAAAATAGCAAGTATAAATCAACCAAATAATTGTGTAGATCTTTATTTAATTAGTAATGAAGAATGAAGAGTACCTCTTCAGCTAAAAATAGGAGCTTATTTGGCCTCTTATTTTATCACGCCCTTACACAACCATCTCCATATATTTGCTTCAGTATATAAAAAAAGATGTGAGGATAGGTAAAAGAAAATGTCTGATGGAGATAGTGTAAAAGGCTGTCAAAAGGCTTTTAGACTTCAGCTCTGTCATTACAGATGGAGCAGGCTTTGACATTTTTCAAACTCTGCTCCCATTGGACAAGGTATCTGTACCTGACTGTCTTACTGTGTTTGTGTGCTTGGTTGTATGTTCCATTATAACAATCTTGTCACACAGATGAATCAGACCTTTGCCTCTCATACATTTGCGGGGAAATTTCCTGAAGCCTTGTCTGGCCCGGGGTCAATGAAGCTAAATCAGAAAGAATAAAGCTGTAAGACAGAACTGAGATTATTTACTGATCAGTCTGCTTCTAATGAATTCTGTCTAACATGTAAGGCATATGGTCAGCATATTTAGACCAATACATTAGTGTGGAAAGACTTTTGGGGTTCTTTTTCACATTAAATTGAAATATGACCATTGTACACAGAACACAGTAGCTACCAAAGTTGTAATTTTGAGTTACTTACATGTAAACAGCTACTCAGTCTATTTTTGCTCCATCAATGGAAATAGTTACAAGCAAAGCCACACAGCACTGGTGTTACCTTCATGAATTAATCATTTGAGTGAATGATTCAATAACCCATGCATAAAAACACTTGTTGTCAAAAGTTTAATTACATTATTATTATTATTACTATTTTAATAGTCAGTTGAATGGCACACTCAAAGTCAAGCCACTTGCTTTTTAATAAATCAATGTTTAGAATCAAATGGTAGAAAGAATGATTCACTCATTCATAAAAAAAACATTCACTTTTATAATTCCTGTGTCACGGTCACCAGTTCAACTGCACTGCATTTCCCAGTCCTCCTTACACTTTTCCGGATCGGGATCACGTACCACCAGCCTATGGAACTCCCCGACACCGGCAACCTTGATTGGAAGGAGGCAATCATCCGGCGTCTGGAGAGTCTCCGATCCCGAGCCGGAATCCGTCAGCCACTGCTGACTCCAGCCCAGAGCGCCCGCCAGTACCAGCTCTTAGCAAGGACACTCCTAAATCTCCGCTGGAGCTTGATTGGTGCTAACAGGTGAGGAGGATTCCCTGATGGAGGTCAGGTGTGAGTGATTTGACTGAGTGCAGGTGAGTGACCAGAGGGATGCTGGGAAATGCAGTGCAGTTGAACTGGTGACCGTAACATCCTGAATGAATCAGTGTTTTGAATTAAATAGTAAAATTAATGATTCACTCTAAAAGTCAGTCACTTGTTTATCTAGAATAAATCAGTGTTTTGAATGAATCGGGTTGAGTAAGTGATTCAATCACATTTACATTTAATCATTTAGCAAACAATTTTATCCAAAGCAACTTACAAATGAGGAGAACAATAGAAGCAATCAGACCAACGAGAGAGCAACAGTAAACACGTGCCAAGTCTCAGTTATTCTAGCACAGTAGTCATAGCTAGGTTTTTTATAGGAATAATAGAATAGAATAAATGGAATAGAATAGGTAAGTGCTAGTATTAGTTGGTCAGGTGCTGTCGAGAAGGTCTTTAGATGTTTTTTTTTTTTAAATGGCTAAAGGCTCAGCTGTTTCGAATTGAGATCGGGAGGTCATTCCACCATCTGGGCACAGTCCAGGAAAAGGTCCACGAGAGTGATTTGGTACCTCTTTGGGATTGGACCAAAAGGCCCTTGTAAATTTGTCATATGCATGTATCTAAGCAGGATGCATCAGATGGATAGAGAACAAGCAATGCTGCCAAACACCAGAATCATAGCTCCCCCATGAGACAGAATGGGCTTTGTCCTCTCTCCTGAGCCTATGCTGGTGATTGGGGTGAGCGTCTGGTCACCATGAGCAAACGTTCCATCTCCAGCCATCTTAAAGAGCACATCACATGTTCAAAACACAGACAGAAATTACTCAGTCGAAACTTTCTCTCAGATCAACAGAGACAGCAAAGACACTGTGTGAATCCTAGTTTGCTGAAAGCCCCTGTATTTTCCCCATATACTTATTCTGTGGAAAAGCATTTACGCTTTCTTCTAGTGATTTGCGATAAATCTCCCCCTATTAAAAACATAAGGAAATGAAATGCACAGGACAAAAGACCAATTCTGTTAGGCTCTGAAATTGAGTGACAAGCTTGTGTTTTTTTTTTTTTTTTATTGCATGGTGTTAGTAAGGAGGTCTTGCTTCTTTCCACAAGGTGAGATTGACGGACACCTTTTGGGCAAAATGAAGCTACAGCATTAACAGAAATCTTGGGTTTTGTTTGGTTTGTTATTCATCACTCACTGTCATTCCGTGTGATGTGTTTATTTCCCTGATAATAACACTGTGATTTCAGGATTCTGGTGTGATTGAACTAACCTTTGGGTATTTGACTGACAATTGGGGAACTGCGGGTTGATCACACACTTAGTGAAGCATTGAAACCTGCCTATTATGTTTCAAGCTGACGGCAGTCGGTAGCATGGTAACTGAGTGCTATCACCATGGTGACAAATAAACCTTTTTTACAAATGAGTGTTGTTCAAAATATTGGTGCCTGATGAAAATCACTAGAAATCACTGACCAGTGGACCTCTGTAAAAAACTTTACCTAATACTTAATTAAAGTGTTACTGTCATGATAGAAACCGCGGAAACAGTATGCGTAGATGCTCTTTTATTAAACCACCAGTGAGGAAGATAGGTCAGTTCACAGAACCAGGATAGTGGCGGAGGGACTTTGATGGTCAGATGATGCTGTGAAGAGGAGTCCTGAAGTCCTGACGAATCCAGAGTGCACCTGAATTGCCGTGACGAATCCGGAGTCAAATAAATACAATATATACAAGAACATGACAGGAACGAAGACGATCACCAACAACCAGGACTACAATCAACGATCTGACAAAAGGAGATATAAGTGGTGAGAATATATATATGGTATATATATGCTGCTGGTGTAGAATGATCGCTGGCTCCTTGATCACGCTGATGCGTTACACACACTCCCACACACACACACACATAACAACGAGCCACAAAGAGACCGATCAGGAAAAACATGGGATTATTGAACCTGACAGTTACAGGATAATATATATATATATATATATATAATATATATATATATATAATAATTTATTATATATAAATACTATATTGCCAAAATATTGGTTCACCCCCCTTCCCTAATGAAAGGTTTGACTACTTTACTCATTGCCATTAGTACAAAACTATTGTTTAAGCATATAATGATATTCTAGGGAATTGATGTGCTTTCTAATTTATAGCACAGTTTGACAGACCATTTCTATTCTTAAATGACAATGCCTCAGTGGTATAAGGCAAATCAAAGAAATTTAAGATTTGTGTTTGGTGATTAATTTTTGACTCGTGGTTGCATTTAAAGTCACACCAGAGGTGTTCACTGGTTTAGGACTTGTTCTGCAAACCATCAATTCTTCCACACTGACTTAATAATAATTTATATTATAAATATATAATATTGTGAAATCGTATTGCAATTTCTAACATTAGTTTCCTATTTTAATATACTTTAAAATATTATGTATTTCTGTGATGCAGCACTGAATTTTCATCAGCCATTACTCCTGTCTTCAGTGTCACATGGGGCCTGTTTACACCTGGTCATTTCATGCATTTTTGCTGATCGCATATCTATCTGATTTGTTAAAATATTTCAATTTACACTTGGCCACATAAATGTGTCGTCACAAAACAGATATAAATCCAATCTTCATTCCTGCTCTATATTTAAATTTAAAGGAGTTCACGTCAACAAAATCAAAAGATAAGCACTGCATTGTATTAATTATCAGATAATTTCAAGTTCAAAGACTGCAATAGGAGGAGACAAGAGGGGCTTAGAGCAAGAGGAGTCAAGCTGGATCCAGTCCACAGCCAAAATGTCGACCCATGGTGGAACTGACAGAGGAAGGAGCCATGGAGGAGGAATGACTGCCAACTTCAGGGGGGTGACCAACGGCGACGGAGCAGGTGGTGGAGGAACCTGAGGTGGATACAGAGAGCCCACGAGCCAGGGGGATGCCTAGGATCTGTGGGGGGCCAGGGTGGAGCCGAAGTCTCTGGCCACCGAAGCGGAAATGGAGATCCGCAGCGGAGCAGAGCTAATGAGGATTAATATGGAGCTGGAGGGAGGGAGGAGCCCAATGGAGCCGGTGGGACAGAGCAATTAAGTTTAACCAGAGGAGCGGAATCCTGAGGCAATGGCGGGTCAACGCCCGACCAAGGCAGAACCGGAGGGATGAGGGAGCCCGGTGGAGCTGGTGGATCGACTGGTGATGGTGGAGGTGAGGGAGCTAGGAGCCGAGGTGGAGCTGCTGTGTCTTGGTCTCGGAGAAAGGAGGCAGAGCTTAGGGATTATCCAGCCACGGCGACGATGGAGGACGGCAGACCCTCGGAGCTCGCACCGTATAGATGGTGGGCTGAGGGCAAGCAGAGGGGCAGCCAGACAACAGCAGTGGAGGAGGCAGGAGCGGACGGGTCGGTGGGTATTCGTGAGCCTCCGGGCTCTCAGGGCTGCCCTCCGAGATCAGAGCCCACTCCTGGCTTGACTCAGGGACTGAATATCTCTCTCTGCTGGAATGGGAAATGGGAGCCCACTCTGGGCTGGATGTGGTGACAGGAGATGAAGGAGGGCTGGAAAGGGCCAGCGGGGACGAAGGAGAGAGGAGAAGGAGGCAAGTCGGCCTCCAGATCTGTTTCCCAGTCAATGAGGTTCCCCTCTAAGTCCAGCAGTCCCAGATGTACAATCAGCTCACCCTCAGCCGGGGTGCAGTGGGCGGAGCTCGACTCTGCACTCTCACCATCCCCAACTTGCTCCCTCGTGGCAGGTATGTCGCCGGCTCTCGCACCTGGTCTCATGGGTTGGGCTCTGCTTCCAGGGCGATCCTCCGCTCAGTCGCTCTGCATTGCGCTGGCTCGTTGAACACAGCGGGAATTAGCTCTCCGTCATCGGTGGGCTCTGGCTTTAGCTCCGCACAGTGGGGAGATGGTGGGCTGGGCTCTGGGTCGTGAGTGGAGCTGGCGAGATCCTCCTCGGAACAGAGGGTTAATGGGGATCCGTTTCTCGCCAGTATCTACTCGAGGACCATCTTCGGACGACGGTGTTTAGGCTGGTGTCATAGATCACGTAGAGCACGCCATTCGGGTAGCCGGTGAGAAGAGCGAGAGCTCTTGCTGGCATGGTCCTTGAGCGATCTCTCCCCCTGCTCCAGCAGGAGGAGGAGGAATTCCGGGCGGGTGAAGGCATCCATAAGAGGAACACTGCAGAAACAAAAACTGTGCAAAAAGACCTTTGTTAGATGCCAATGGTCTTCGGGCCCTCAGGCAACACTCCATCAATCATCGACATGATTCTGTCATTGACATTACTAAATGGGCCCAGTAATACTTCCAGAAACCACTGTCAGTAAACACAATCCGCCGTGTTATCTGACACTAAAAGGAAGTAATATGTGGTCATGGTCCAAAACCGCCGTTGTGTCCTGTGCGCCAAGGCTCGTTTAAAATTGAATGTTTCAAAGTGGAAAAGTATTCTATGGTCAGACGAGCCCGAATTTGACATTCTTGTTGGAAATCAAGGATGCCATGTCCTCCGGACTAAAGAGGAGAGAGACCTTCCAGCGTGTTATCAGCATTCAGTTCAAAAGCCAGCATCTCTGATGGTTTGGAGGTGCAAACATGCATACGGTATTGGCAGCTTGCATGCTTTGGAAGGCACTATGAATGCTGAAAGGTACAGGTTTTAGAGCAACATATACTCCCCACCAGACAACATCTATTTCAGGGAAGGCCTTGTGTATTTCAGCAGGATGATACAAAACCATCTTTGACGCAGCAATATGGCTGTCCACTGCTCTGAGTGTGTGTTCACGGTGTGTGTGTGTGTTGTGTGTGTGTGTGTGTGTGTGTGGTGTGTGAGTGTGTGTGTGTGTAGCTGGTATTTATCACGTCCTGGGGACAAATGTCCCCCACAAGGATAGTAACCAGTAAATCTTTATCTTGTGGGGACATTTTTGGTCCCCATGAGGAAACAAGCTTAGAAATCATGCAGCATAAAGTTTTTTGAAAATCTAAAATGCAGAATGTCTCCTGTGAGGCTAATTTAGGTGTAGGGTAGGTGTAGGGCAATAGCACATACAGATTGTACAGTATAAAAACCATTACGCCTATGGAATGTCCCCATAAAACTGGAAACACAACGTGTTGTGTGTGGTGTGTGTGTGGTGTGTGTGTGTGTGTGTGGTGTTTGTGTGTGTGTGTGTGTGTGTGTGTGTGTGTGTGTGTGTGTGTGTGTGTGTGTGTGTGTGTGTGTTCACTATGTGTGTGTGTGCACTTGGATGGGTTATATGCAGAGCAAAATTCTGAGTATGGGTCAACATACTTCACTTCACTTTTCACAAAACCACATACTGCAGCTATTACAACAGCATGGCTTCGTAGTAGAAGGGTGCTGAATTGGTCTGCCTGCTGTCCAGATCTTTTACATATAGAGATCATTTGGTGCATCATTAAACGAAAAATACGTCAAAGATGACCACAAACTATTCAGCTGCTGGAAACCTATATCAGGCAAGAATGGGACCAAATTTCAACACCAAAACTCCAGAAACTCATAACCTTGATGCCCAGACATCTTCAAACTGTTTTGAAAAGAAGAGGAGATGATACACCATGGTAAACATGCCCCTGTGCCAACTATATTGAGACCTGTAGCAGGCATCAAATTTTAAATGAGCTAATTTTGTGCATAAAATTGTAAAATGTCTTAGCTTAAGCATTTGTTATGTTATCTATGTTCAATTGTGAATAAAATATTGGCTCATGTGATTTGAAATTATTTTAGTTTTAATTTTATTCAAATTTAAAAAAAACGTCCCAACATTTCTGGAATTCGGTTTGTATGAAGCAGCACAACGGTTTCCAACATTGATTATAAATCAGCATATTAGAATGATTTCTGAAGGATCTTGTGACACTGAAGACTGGAGTAATGATGCTGAAAATTCAGCTTTGATCACAGAAATAAATTATATTTTAAAGTATATTAAAATAGAAAACTGTTATTTTAAATTGCAATAATATTTCACAAAATGATAGATTTTTTTCTGTTTTTTTTGATCAAATACAGCAGAACAATGAGTAGAAAAAACCTTATAACATTATATGTCTTTAAAAAGCATTATAAATCTTACTGATCCCAAACTTTTGAGCAGCAGTCTATATGTGTTATTATTTAACACACTGGTTCTTGTTTAAAGACCCAGATTTCCCAAACCAGCACAATGCCAAATATGTGTAGCATACAAAGGTAAACAAAACAAAGATATTTTAGAAACGGCATGGACCAGCAATTTTTTTTGTTTGTATTTTATTTTTAGATTGTTTTATTAATAAGTTATTTGCATTTATGTTTTTTCCCTTGCTGTTCACAACCCTACCAGAGCACACATGTGACCCATTTTTTGTGTCAAACCACTAATTAAAGAGATTTTTTTTTAATCTAAAGTAATACAGTAGCCTATTTTTATTACAGTGAAATCATTTCTAACTAAGTACCTCAATCATTTCAGTTCGATTTTCTGAGATCATAATGGACCCCTCAAAGATGGATTCTTTAGACCTTTCTTTTTCTTCTTGTTCAAACCATTTCTCATTCAAAAACAAAATCCACACACTTCCTATGTAAGATGGGTTAAAACAGACAAGAGGCAGTAGCAGGTACAAGCAGCTGGAGCGATAGGCACTGTCGGCTAAATCAGCCACCTCTCCAAATGACCCTAAACAAGTGTCCTTCTATTGATTTTCTCCCTGAAAAGATTTAATCAGGTGAGATTGGAAGAGGACAAAAAAAAACCTATTGTTGTATCCTTCAGTTATCATTCAATCTCCTTTATCTTCACAGGAATTTAACTTGTTCTATTGAAGAAGATATATGAGTTAAACATGATTAGGAAAATAAAAGAAGAGTACATTTTCTACAAGGAATGATTCCTTTAAAAAAAAAAAATACAATAATTTTGATTTACAAAAATTACATTTGCATTATTTTAGATTTATTTATTTTGTATTTTTTTTTTTTTTTTAATACCTAGCAAATTTCATAAAACCCTTTATATGATGTTAGGAAACATACAATGGCTCTGAGTAATCACTGTATTTTAATAGTTAAATGACAGGCTCACATTTTAGAATATAAAATATAGAACCAAGACCCACCCCATTAGCGAAGTCAACCAGAGTCAGTGAAACAAAGATGCTTTCTTCTGTGCAGTAACCATTATAACATAATACATGTCAAGCAGAAGGTCAAGACTGTAATCAGCATATCAAATCAGCCAATTATACCAAGCTGCTTTAATTTGTCACATTCATTTAAATCGATATATAGAATGAGAGAGCAAGAGAGGGTGTTAAATTTTAAAAAGAGTTCTGACATTTGGTATATGTCATATATTAATCATCAAGAGCAATGCTTCTTTATAACTTGATATCTTGCATATGGTTAAATGTTACAATTTAAGCCTGTCAAGGAAACTATTTCACAGAACTGAACTGAGACTGTATCTCTTTTTTTAATTATTTCACTCCTAAATTGGAAAAAAAGAGAGAGAAAAAAATACTACTAATACTAATGCATTGGGGACCTTGATTGACCTATCGGTAAGCCCGATAGGTCAATTACCGATCGGTAATGCTCACTGTCTTACAATGACAGCTGGAGTGTGAAAACTTTGTCCCATGATGTTTTTGCACAATTTTGGACAGAGAAGGCCACCAAATGGGAATTACATATTCCATGGAGGGATTTATTCAATACTTAAAAATAAATATGGTGGGTAACACGAAGCGAGGGTTTACAGATCACAATGCAAGAAGGAAAAGTCTCATATTACAGTTGTCATATTATCGCGGATGACAACATGCAGGATCAACACTGATCATGTATCGCAGGGTACGATTAAATTAATGTGCATTTGACCAGTTTAATATGGAGAGGCACTGACAAGTAGACCTTCCTTTATGTGTTTTTGACCTACACTGTACAAGACGCTAGAACAGCTATTTAGGTTTGTACGTTAGCATGAACTCACTAACTTTAACGTTAGCTAGTTTTAGCCAGAGATACCTTGCTAAAGCACAAGATAACATTAACGTTCTGCTTGAGCAGATTGATTTTAATTTTAATTTAATGAGTGTATGGCAACCATAAAATTTACGTTTTTGTCTTCATTAGTATTGGGGTTGAATACTTTCAACATTTTGCTCTGTTTTGTTTGGATTTAGAAAATGTAATAACATAAATTATATTGTCCATCCTTGGGATACCTGGAATCAGTGTTAAAAGTAGGGACGTAACGATTACCGGTTTGATGATAAATCATGATAAAATTCCCCCATTTCATATTTTAATTATCATTAAAACCGTATTCAATTACCGCGATCTGAACAACTCACGATAAATAAATACTGTCCAGCATAAAACACAGTTGTAAGTAACAGTCTCACGTGTGCACAGCACGCACACAGTAGTTTCGTTTTGAGTGAAACAGAAAAGCTGGAAGGTTTTAAAAGAGTGCTAAGGGAATTATACAAATTAATTTAGGCGTCAGGGTTTTTTGGAAAAAATGCTGGATTTTGACATCAAGATTTCAAATGCATTTGGCTTGAAAGCGGTTAAAGATAGAGATCTACTGTAAATTAGAAAAAATGTTGGGCATGACAAAAAGTTGATGTGGGGTGTAAATATACTAATCTAATTTGCATATTATGACATCATCATGGGGCGGCCCTCTTGAATTTCATAATATTCGGGAAATATTAGATATTGAATTGATATTTTAACTTATTTGCATGTTTGTTTGTTTTTTGTCTTTTATCCTCATTACAAACGATCAGAAAAGAGGAAACCAACAATAAAACAGGAGAAAGTACAACATTTTTACTATATTACTACACTATATAATAGTAAAATGCATGTGACCAGTAGCCTACTTTTTGATCAGTTCATCAGTAATATTAAGGAAATAAAAGATATTGAATGGTTGTTTGAACTTATTTGCATGTTTTTTTTTGTCTTTTTATCATAATTACAAATGATCAGTAAAACAGGAGAAAGTAGTACATTATTACTATTACTGTGCCATAATAAAATGCATGTGCCTATTCTTTGATCAGTTGATCAGCTATTTGCCCAATCAGGTATCTAGGTGACTGTTTATAGTTCTTGAGAGTATGGTACCTCTTTTTGCATGGCACAGCGCACAGACTTAATGTTACCCAACACTGACTGCACCTGTACTGTCTACCGGTTGCCCTTTGAGCATGCGCGATCAGAAAAAAGACGCAATCTGGGGCGATCATCAGCAACGCAGAGACTCTCCTATGGACACTAAGACCACGTCCACCCCTGCCACCCCCATCCCCATTGGGCAAAGGGCCGAAATGATCACTTGTTTGTGCTTTGTGAAAACTCTCGCCATGCCCGGCGGCAACATTGCGCAGCAGAGATGTACCGGGAAAAGCGCGATCATTAGACGGACGATCGTCATTTCCAAACCGCAAATATTTCCCTTCAGAGTCAGAATCGGCGAATAACATTTGCAACACATCCTCACAATACAACTTTGTATTAGTCATTTGGCGATTTTCTCTCACAAGTCACACAATTTAATCACACGCTATGAACTGAACTGCTTCCGCATCAATGCCACAATAGCTCACTTGCACTGCTATTTCCTCAAACACTTTTGGTCTAGAATCGAAGTACTACATGTCTGCCATCTAGTGGTAGGGAATACAAATGCGATATTACACCATATTAGGAACTACAGTCTATTTCATGAAGTCTGACGTCTTGTCGCAAATATGCGACTTTGGCGCTTAGTGGGTTAATTATATGTACCTCTGAAGGTTCTGACTGTCTTCAGAAACGATTTGATGGCATTTTGTTTTCATCTTCGCTCCATGTAATACCTAAAGGAAGTGTTCTTAATCGCAATACTGCTTTGTCCGTTGAGTTTACGGGAATCAACTGTAATTCAGCTTTTCCATTATAAAGCGCCACCTGCTGTCAGTGAGTGGATTTACAGAGACTACCATTTACATTCAGCCTGTGTGCAATTTCTGTCTGGCCAAAAATGGTCCGAATTTGCATGCCCTGCTGCAAATTTTGACTGGTTGATGAAAAACAAGCTTATGTGGATTCTACACATTTAAACAATTCAGATAAGTTATCTAGAATTATTTATGGAGCAGATAAAATACATATAATAATTTATTAATCAATGATCATTTTGACTTAACCCTTTTCTTTATTTAAAGGCTGAAATGTGAGATTTACCTTTTGTATTAAACTTTTTCAAAGCTTTATTTGAACATTTACATTAGATATTTGAACATGCTATTAAACTGTTGTCAGTCAAGTTGTCATTTAAAATCTGGACATCATCGCTAATGTTATTGTTTTAGTGATTGTGTCAGTCCTCTGTCGTGTGTGTCATGTGTTCGCGCCTCTTGTGTGGTCTGGTCTACTCGTTACTCCCCGGTGTTCCTGTCTGTGTCAGCCTTGCCTTGTCCTGCCCAGCCTTGTTTGTCAACATTAAAGACTATTATTTTAGTTTACTCCTCTTCTGCTTGTTCCTGCTTGTTCTGTAGTTACAGACTCGCAGACCACACGTCACGGCCAGGAGTGCCGTTTTTAGTCTTATTGTGTCCACAGGAGCAGTTTTAATCCCAGTCTTGTAATGTCTTGTCTTGTCCACTGAGACTCGTCGAGGGTCCTGTCGTAGAGGTAGAAGCGGTTCCTGAAGCAACCTTGTGAGGGCCCCTGACTCGACGTCATGGCCAACATGGACCTCAGCTCGCCCAAGTATGGTTTCCTGTTCCTGTGGGTTGTCCTGTCCAGTCTGTCTTGTCCTGTAGACTGTCTTGTTCGAGTGTGTCCTGTTCCTGTGTCTAGCCCGGCGGGTTCCTGATACCCTCTAGATGCCCCAGGGAATTATATTTTCTTTTTTTGGGGGTGGGGGTAGAAGGGTTCCGGCTGAAGTGGCCGGGCCGAGAGATGAGGCCACGGCCACGAAGACCACCTGTCATGGCCTCCTGAGCTCCCGGCACCACCATGGCCTCCTTTCCGTGTTCTGCTCTGGAGTTCCCTGTCTGGTGAATCCTGTCCATGTTTGTCCTGAGGGGCCTCCAGAGCGCCCACCCCCCCTCCCCGATGGAACTGTTAGGCGCGGGACGAGCCTTCCGGGAGGGGGGAGTTATGTCAGTTCTCTGTCGTGGGTCATGTGTTCCCGCTTCTTGTGTCCTTATTTGGTTTGTTTCCTGTCCTTGTTTAGTGTGATTATTAGTTAAGTCTGTTCCAGCCGTGTTGGTCTCATTAACCTGTGTATTTTAGTTACTGCCTGTTCAGTTTCGTGTAGTCTGGTCTACTCGTTACTCCCTGGTGTTCCTATCTGTGTCAGCCTGGCCTTGTCCTGCCCAGCCTTGTTTGTCTACATTAAAGACTATTATTTGAATTTACGCCTCGTCTGCATGTTCCTGTATCCTCCTCGTGTGTGCACCGTGACAAACTGTGCAAACAAAAAGTCATTTTATTTGCTGTTTGTTTATTTTTAAATATAAAACTTGATGAAGTGATTTATGTGTCGGTACTTTTTGAACATCTTCAGCACATTTTAACAATACCGTGGTAATACTGATAACAGTGATCATTTTGGTCACTATAATCGTGATAAGAAATTTTAATATCGTTACATCCCTAGTTACAAGAACCCCAGGCACATCTTGTTTCCATTTTTGAAGCATAAACCCATAATACCGATGCGAGCTTCGGATCTTCCAATGTTTCTCTATGGCGCTGAAACCTAAAGATGTCCGAGTTCCGCTCCCCGTGCAACTGATACTCGACTGCCATTGGCTAGTCTATGTTCGAGGGGAGGGGCTTACAGATAGGTCAATTGCTCTTTGATGTCAGCTTGAAATCATGGGTAATTTTACTACAACCTGTGCAGAAGTGAGCAAAAGGCAATCTTTCACCAGTAGGTCGGATAAACAAGATGATTCAAGGAAAATTACATGCCAAGGGAATTTGAGTTTATAAATTGGTGGTGACTCAATGAGAATAATAGATAAATTATATTGATAAATTAATGCCTTATAAAAATTAAGAGTGGTGTAATCCTACAGAAATAAAAACATATTGAATCTTTTCACCCTCTCCCCTCTATTTCAGCCGTAAGGCATACAATATTTTCAGAACTGCAGACCCTTATAGAGAGACTGGAAATTAGTAGATAGAGAGGCCTCAGGCATTTCCTATCATTATGGAGAAAATAGTTTTCTCCTTATCTGCAGGGCTAAAGCAATTATCGTACCACAGTTTGCCTCTGGCCACATTATGTTCAAACAGTAACATAAAAAATGCTCCCCTATACCGACCCCCCACCTTCCCTCCACCCCAAACACACAGCAACCAGACAGAATCCCTTACTTGTGTCCCAAAGCGTGACCTCATGAGATGCCTCATGGGTGTCTCAGGCCACTTGTTTAATCTTGTATGCAGGAGACATAGGAAGCTGATGATTTGCCCTTGCTTACCCACTCAGGTCCAGAGTTTGCACAGGTGACTAATTGCTGAGGAAATATGGTAATTTAGAGACTGGTGATATCTCCATTGAGCACAGCTGTGTTTGCTGGAAAGTTCCTACATAGACGTGGATGTTTGTAAATATCTTCACAAAATCAGGGCCACATTCATCAAATGGTTTTATTCTTGTTTTCATGATATATTATTTTAATTCAAGGTAAAATCCAATACTTATTTGTGTATTGTTATCATTATGATGGGTTGTTGTTTCTCAGTCTGTTGTTGTCCTTGACTTCATACAATGTGCTTTTATCTCTCCTTTAGCTACCTTTGTGTTTATTTCACCCCTAAATAAAAAAAATGTGGATCTATTAGATCTGTCTAGTTGGATATATTACAGTTTTTTTTTTCCAGTAAGCACTCTTAGACTTTATGTTAGCAATAAAAACACTACAACTTACTAGACTGTGATCAGAAAAAACACTAGGCAAAATCTCACATTTCTTGATAACACTAGAATGGTATTTAAAACAATAAAACATATCCAATCTAGCCATGGAAATAAAGTTCCCTCTTGTTTGAGCCCATGTGTACTGCCTTTGTTCCTTATATAAAGTTCTCCATATGTCACACAAATCATGTTCTGTTATGAGCTTTCTTATAGCTTGTTGAGAAGCTAGATGTGGCTATTTATGGTTCCTGTCCATTGTATAATTTGCTGTTCAATTAAAATCCCCTCCAATAAACATGAACTCATCTCCTTTACAATTTGACAGAGTATTGCTTAATTTATCCAAAAAAACAACTCTTTCAGCACCAAGAACAGGAGCATACACATTTATAAAGACTAAAATCATATTTTCATACTTTGCTGTTATTTTCATTAGATGTCCCTCAACAACATGTTCTACATCATATGATACAGGTATAAAGCTTCTTTTTTTAAAGTACACCTAAACCTCCGCTGCAGTGGTTTTTGTGGCTTAAAACAGCCAACCCATCCCATTCCATTAACCAGTCATTCTCATTGAAAACATCACTATGAGTTTCCTGGACCATCATTACATCAATTGTCTTTTGTTTAATCAAATCATAAAGCATTGCTCTTTTCTTGCTGTCTCGTCCACCATTTAAGTGTGTCCGACCCTAACCTACTCATAAATATTTAAATTGAGCAAACTAAAAACAAACAATTCAAAAAAAGAGAAAAGAAGCTAGACTGATTCGAATTCATCGTTCAACAAATTTAGTTTTAACTTTTGGAAAATTTTCTTCAGCCTAAATACTTCTTGTTCAGTGAAGGCTACACCCTCTATCATTAAAGCCCTGGCTGAATTTATGAACAACTCACGATCTGGAAAGTAATCCTCTACAACCACACCCTTCATGCCTTTCGTTGTCTGAAGAAACTTTTTAATTTTGTCCAATGTGTAAGCGCTGCGGATAGATCGTTTCTGTGAAGCTGAACTCACCGTGTCTGACGACTCACAATCACTGTCCACAGCAGACTCCTCAACATTACTTAACTCTGAGTCCAAATCCCTTGCATCACCAGCAACTATTCCAGCCGCTTTTTTGCTAACCCTTCTATCTTTTCCTTTGCCTTTAGTTTTCCTTTTTTAGTGTCTGTGTTTTAAATAAACTTTGTTCTTCTAACATGTCAACATCCAAAGCATCTCCCAAAATGGCCTGCTCACTAACTTCAAAAACACGACCTTCATGCATCCCTTAATTTGTGACCACAATCTCATTTTTATTATTTCCACAATCACCAGGTCCATCTTTATCAACACAAGATATTTTGTCACTCGTTTTTGTGCTTGATCTGTATTGACAAGCACTTCACCTGCATCGCGATTCTGATCTGCACTCTTCTCAGGGCACGCACGTATCACGTGGCCCTCCTGTCCACAACTGAAACATTTCATGGACTCTGAGGTAAAAATAACATAGTCAAAATCCTCAATCCTAAACTGCATGGATAAGTTTAGCTCTTCGTTTTGATTGTTTAGAATCATATGCACCTGCCTCCTAAATGATACAACATGCGTCAACTGAGGCAATTTACAACCGAGTGAAATTTTACTTATTTTTGACACAAGCTTTCCGTGTCTGGACAATTCTCTCTCAATCACCCCATCATTAATAAACGGCGGAACATTTGACAATACTACTCGTTTAGCAGGTTGTACTAAAGGCATGCATGGAGTAAGAGAATCATTCACAGTAATCCCGGTCTCTACGACTTTATTTACTTTGTCAACACCGCTCAAAAACATCACTATTGCGCCATTCATTCTAGACACAGACAGAATGCAATCATGACCAGCAACAGCGAGGACACAGTCCTCAACTGAACAACGCTCCGCCAGCATAACCTTAACGCCATGCCGGCGTGTTAAACTTTCCAAACTTGCGCGCTCCTCACACGCACCCACAACCTTTTTTCCCTATTTACTTAACAACAAAGCCACAAAAGATAGAAAAATATAGAAAACTCACCCGCACTATTCTTCTAGTTTTCCTTGCTCAGGTCTTGACCCTGTATCTCACACAGATATATAAAGCAAACGTTATAAAAAAGCTCCTAAACTACTGAAACTTGAGATAGTTTATACTTAAATCCATGCAGTGCAGAGATCAGTTATCACTTTCTGCATTTTGATTTGGCCTTTAATGTTACCTTTCAGTTTTAAAGGACTGATTAACAGATTCGGAAAATGTGTAAATGCAAGACACTGTTTTTTCCTCTCGTGATGAAGCACTAACAGTCTCCCTGTGGAAAGCTAAATAGGGGCAGTCTAAGGGGATTCCTGTCAGTTCAGAAGAGCAGCTTTTGAGATATCTGACATCTTGTGATGACATATTCTGGTCATTTTTGCATCAACTTTCTCTTTGAACACTGAATGTTTCTCCGTATTGCATTCTGAAGGCTGAAGCCAGGTGAAATAGAGGCACGGAAGTGGTGCCAAATTTGATAACACTATAGCAGATGGCTCTGAGGGACCACCATGCCATTTTTTTTGTGGGACCCATTGTGCAGAAAAACCTTTTTGTGTACAAAAGGACACAGCATGTTGAACATCTGCTGAGAGCAAAACATTTAAAAACAAATCAATAAAAAATAACATATGATGGCAATGTAGCAGGCCAAGTAAATATCTTATGAGCGTGTGCTATTTGTTGTCTCTCTCTCTGTTTGACATCTCACACTTGAAGAGCTAATTCTTGATCAGTTTTCTCACGTTTAACTTTGTCAGATTCAGACTTATTTAAGTAAAGGTAATTATCCATTTCGCCAGCATGTTCTTTATCTGCCAGGGACAGGATCACTTGTATACAGCAAGGCCTTGCTGAACAGAAAGCACTTGCTGACTTTGCTTTATCTTGAGAGTACAGAGGGTTTACTAATTAGAGTGTCTTTTGGAGAGAGACTGTGAGCTGAAACAGAGGATTGCGATATGGCCCTTGACGAACAGCCTCATCGGTATTTTGATGATTACCCAGCTGCCTATTGGTTGCATGTCAGGCGGTATGTGAAATCAAAATGACGTTTAATTTGCAGTTACATGACTGATATTTTAATTATCCTTCCACATCTGTCACAGCTCTCTGGCATCTTTATGCTTCCCTGATAAAACAATAATGCATAGTCATTCCGGAGATGATTGTAATTTGGAGAGGGGTGTACACCTCCTTCTGAAAATATATATAAAAAAGCAACAAAGAAAAAATAAACATATTTTTCTTCCCTCCTTTTAACTTTAAGTGATGTAACGATGTGACATATAGCCAAGTATGGTGACCCATACTCGGAATTCGTGCTCTGCATTTACCCATCCAAGTGCACACAAACAGCAGTGAACACACACACACACACACTGTGAACACACACCCAGAGCAGTGGGCAGCCATTTATGCTGCGGCGCCCGGGGAACAGTTGGGGGTTCGGTGCCTTGCTCAAGGGCACCTACCTCATCGTGTTACTGAAGGCGGAGAGAGTGCTGTACATTCACTCCCCCACCGACAATCCCTGCCGGACCGAGACTCAATCTCACAACCTTTCGATTATGAGTCGACTCTCTAACATTAGGCCATGACTTCCCCCAGCCTTCACCCTTCATCCTCATTAAAATAACATCATATGGAGTATATTTGCGTGTACAAAGTAAACCAGAGCAAAGTAACTACATCAGTAAAGGCATCAAATGCAGCCCAGCCATCTCTATTATTAAAGATATATTGGCATGTATTATTCTTTGAAGATATTGCACATTTGAAATATTTATTTCATCATAGACAACAATAACCCTTTATAATGATCTGGAATGCCAGGAATGTGCTTTTGATATAAAACTTGTACGAATAAAACATTAATCAATTGGCTGGCTGTTCAAATGCACTTCTGAAGTTCCTCTGTTCTTCATTCATCAGCGATAGAGAGCTGGACATGCTCCTTCTCCATCTTGTGCATTGAATTCTTGAAAGATTGAAAATAAGTCTATTGCCTGTTAAAGAGAAAGAGGACGGCCGAGGGACAAGTAGGAAAGAGGGGCAGAGAATTCATTATGAACCCTTTTTGTAAAGCAATTTGAAGTTTTCTGTGTGATGCCAACTCTGGAAAGTTTTATATGGGAATTTTAGTAGCATGCATGAGACTAAGTAGTAAACTATCCCAACAAACTCATGCGCTGTAAAATATACATTCTCAGGGAGGCAAGGTCCGTTACATAATGACATAAACTTGACATGAGAGCTGCAACCAAAGATGTGGAACTCTTGAAGAGGAATGTTTGATAGGTCTATGTTGCATTGATGGACAACTGCTGTAAGATGGCATCTGATGGCATCATTAAGGACAGTATGATTGTATAGCAGACCCAGGGTCCCTTGCTTAGTTTGGACAAAGAAAAAAATATATATTTGAACAAATTATAATTTTAAGTATATTAGATTTAATCTTAATTTAAATAACTCATCACTGAGGAGCTATTTGGACTAGTTGGTGATTCATGCACTAAAGACTCTTTAGTTTAAATTCATAATTATATGACTCCACAAAGACTTGGCAAATACAAAGGTTTAAATAATTGGCAGTTGAGAATATAAAGACAGACTTAAAAGGACTGAGAAATTTCATAAAACGGCTGGATTAATATAGTGTGACTTGAGTGGGCTCATTTAAACATGTTAGCAGTTGAGGTTACTTGACTTTTCTGAAGATAGAGACAGGCACATGATTAGCTGCTGTTCTTCAACAGCAGACAGATACGACAAGACAGGATGCAGCAGGGTATCGCACAATTTACATTAAATATGTACATGGCAAATGAGGTTTAATAAAGAAGCATTCATTGACAAGTGGGTGACAACTGTATTAGAATAATAATCAGAATTCAACAGAGAAAGGGGCAGGTTTTATTTAACACCTTTTGGGTGGCCTGCTTACTTTGTTTGGGATCATTAGTTTAATCTCAGCAAGAATGTGTATTCTTTTCATGTCCTCCTTGTGCTGTTTCAATATGTTTTAATGGGCCTAGATCAAACCCGTGTTTTTTTTTAAAGAAGGGATCCTGAACATGCATCAATTAAGGGCTATTTTTTATATTCTCCATTGCATGAATATAGATAGATAGATAGACAAATAGACAGACAGACAGACAGACAGACAGACAGAGAGAGAGAGAGAGAGAGAGAGAGAGAGAGAGAGAGAGAGAGAGAGAGAGAGAGAGAGAGAGAGAGAGAGAGAGAGAGAGAGAGAGAGAGAGAGAGAGAGAGAGAGAGAGAGAGAGAGATAGATAGATAGATAGATAGATAGATAACAAATAACAACCAATAGAACCAATAACAAATTGTGAAATGTGTGTGCGCTATCCACCTCCTTATATGGTGTTGAATGCACTTAGCTTCATGGCTTAATGCAAACAAAAAGTTTGCCAGTGTTTCATGGTGAACTGGCAGAAGGAAAAAACTTTGTCTTTTGGGGACGATGCTGAGCATCGCAATTGATTGCACTCAGCCTGGAAATCTCATATATCTTCTCAATTTCCCTGTGTTCTGTGACAGCAAGTCCATACTACAGGCATTCTTTATGGAAATATATAGGCAGAAAATGAGAAAAACTCACCGGATGGAAAGATAGATGGATGTATGTTAGGGAGTGAAAAGAAGAAAGGTTTTTATTCCACAAATGCGCAATTTCCTGCTCAGTAACCTGCTCTGAGATTATACCATAGTACGGTGAAGCCCTGCAATTGTATTGAAAAATGTTCTCAGCTAAACTCAATAATTTTTGCCTTGACTTGTCCCATATGAGACCAACAGATAGAAATTCATAAAACAAATATAAATACTGTTTTGTGTCTGTGTTTGCATTCTTCTTACCAGCAAGTAGATAAATGAGACAATTGCATAGTACACAGAATGAATAGCGTAATATCATAACCTGAGACTCAGCAACATGTCTCTGGCTGCACAGAGCTCTTTGCTCTGTCCGCATGATCTGTTGAACAAACCGGCCCGTCTGAGCACGGGCGAGGAGACGGCCCCTCTCTGTGATGAATCTGTCCGGTTTCTCAGTGAATCATAGGAAGCAGATTGGCCCTGCCAGCCTCCATACAGGCAGAGATATTTCAGCCTCCTATCATCACTGTAGCGCTAGCAGATGTTTGAGCCCCTTTGCCTCATTCATCCATCTGCCCACTGCTTACATTTCTCTCAATGTCAAATTCAGATGCTTCCTTTTCCTCATCTTAAGTTAAGAGATACAGGTGTATATTGTATCATTTCTTAAGCATTTAAGCCATTTGAGGGGTACAAGGACTATTCTCTTTTCAAGATTATTAGAAAATGTGTGAAGTTGTAAATGATATTTGCAATGCATGAGGAAAAAGAGGCCTCTTGTACATTAATATTGTACTACTACTGTAAAATGTTTGTTATCATGTGCTTTTATTTAATTTAATGAATTGACATGGTGTACTTTTCATTACTCATATGTCATAACAGAGTGCAAACAAACCTTTTGTAATCAAATTGCAATTTATACGCAGAGAACTGTAAATAAAACAAGTACAATTATTTGTCTTCTGATTATTTTTTAGACCAAATTCACAGCAAATCTTTTTTTATTATTATGTAGTTCGCTTGGTTTTCTTCTATCGATCAATTTCAGGTTCAAAATGTGAAGTTTAGTTTTTATTATTGTATAATTTCTAGAGGTTTAAGGAGCGTAGCATCTTAAAAAGACTGAAGAATGAAGACTATCATGCTCAAGCGGTCACTTTCAATCAGTGCAGTTCCTTGAAAGTAAGTAATCTGAACTGGGATGTTTGATTGTCTGAAACATTTTCAAGAGTGCTGGTATTTAGTCAAACAGCATTGGGATATGTCACTGTTTGTGTTCATGGCATCCCACATTACAGTTTATCAGTGGAGTAGAAGTAAATTGTTATAGAGCTGCATTACTTTAAAAGCAATATCAAACTCTTGTTTGTGTTATTTTGATTAAACAGTTTAAAGCTGCAGTCCATAACTTTTTGGGGGGTTAAAATGTATCCAAATTCAGTATTTGAGCAAGTACATACCTAGCCAGTGTTCAAAGCTATCGCCTTACTTTAGCCCGATTCACAACGGTTAGTTTATAATAATATTTTCTAATTTGAGTGGTATGGGTAGGTTTTCGCGGGAAATTCGAGCATGGCACTTAGTTACGTCTGTAAACATAAAGATGTTGTCCCGGCTAGTAGGCTATTGCGTTTAAGGATCCTGCAGGCGGCACATCGTTTAGCAACAGCTAGAATCTCACAGCAGCTAGAATAATAAAATGTCAAAAACAAATTTTGATGGCAGATTGTAATCCAGAAAGGGTTATATGAAACACATGTGAAGGAAATTAAATTATATTGCCGTTTTAAATGTGCGTCTGATTACAGATAGCCTGGGATTACACGAGATAATAACTATGTACGCTCTTTGCATACTGCTCTTTGCATACCGCTCTTCTTTCTGCACTCAATGGAGGCGGTCGCATTTTTTCTCTCCCCGTCCTCACCCTTATCTTCCCTGCTTGCTCTCTCGTCTATTCGTCTATGAGAGACCCACTGCACTGCTCTCCAAACTGAAAAATCATGGATCTGATCGACTGGTCTCTCAACGCAATTGACACCATCTCGGGTTTGGGGGAACCTGACTGCCCTGCCGGAGCGTTCGCAGCTGGCTACATGATGGACGCGGGGGAGAGGTGGCGGGTCGTGTGTCTGGCGGCTCTTTCCGTGGAGGACATTGAAGATATTTACCTATTCGGAACCATGATAACAGGTCTTCTGCTGATTGGATTAGGCTTTGCCCTGGGTTATCGAAGAATTCAGAAAACGGGAACAGCTGTCCAAAGCCTCACAAAGCTGCCCGTCATGATTGAAGCAGTGGGCAGAGCGGTCAGCATTGAGACTGGGACTATTAACCGCAATATGGATTACATCACGGAGAAGCTCACGGCTTTGCAAAGGAAAATTGATGGTTGGAGACCAGAATGGACAAAGAAGAGTAGCCGTGGAATTGGAATGCGGCTACTCGCCCCAAGACTAAACAATCGCAATCCCTTTTCGGCTCCCTTGTACAAGCACTGGCCTTGGCCAAGGCCGCTGTTGGAAAATCTACCCTGAAAAGAGCACTGCAGTGGGACGCTCTTGCGTTCCTCCCCCATTGTACAGACACTTGCTGATTACGGACACACACACACCACACACACACACATACACACATATATGCATTCACTTCCCCACCCCCGATCCCACGCCTCCGTCGCTTTATACCGCCAGCCTGACAAGCGGGTCTGTGTGTCCAGCGCTAAACTCGGCTGCAGTACCGGATGGCTGCTTGTCGGAGCTGGATTACCTCCCCTGTCGCAAAGTCGTGTGTCTATGGTGTATTTATGTGCTTTTTGCTGAGGTGTTTTTCCTGCTCTCACACTGTACTCCCCAAGGAGCATAGTCTGGGGGTTATTTTTTTCTCCTCCCCTTCCCGATCTAAATATTCCCTCACAGTTTAATAGTAATGACTTTATGAATTTCTTTACTGAAAAAATAGATAATATCAGAAATACAATAACAAATGTAGATTATACAGCGTCTAGTACTTCAGCTTCATTCATCGCACCCAAAGAAAAACTGCAGTGCTTTACAACTATAGGACAGGATGAGCTAAATAAACTTATCACTGCATCTAAACCAACAACATGTTTATTAGATCCTGTACCCACTAAACTATTGAAAGAGTTGTTACCTGTAGCAGAAGAAGAACCGCTTCTCAATATTATTAACTCCTCGTTATCTTTAGGTCACGTCCCAAAACCATTTAAGCTGGCAGTTATTAAGCCTCTTATTAAGAAACCAAAATTAGATCTTTGTGAACTGGCAAATTACAGGCCCATCTCAAATCTTCCGTTTATGTCGAAAATATTAGAAAAAGTAGTGTCTGCTCAATTGTGCTCCTTTTTGCTCAAAATGATATCTATGAAGAATTTCAGTCAGGTTTCAGGCCCCGCCATAGCACAGAAACTGCACTTGTTAAAATTACAAATGACTTACTTCTTGCGTCAGACCAAGGCTGCATCTCGCTGCTAGTTTTACTTGATCTTAGTGCTGCGTTCGACACTATAGATCATGACATACTGATAGATCGATTACAAAACTATACAGGTATTCAAGGGCAGGCTCTAAGATGGTTTAGATCCTACCTGTCCGATCGCTACCACTTTGTTTATTTAAACGGGGAGTCATCTCAATTAACACCAGTAAAGTATGGAGTACCACAAGGATCTGTCCTAGGTCCTCTGTTATTTTAATTATATATGTTGCCCCTTGGTAATATTATTAGAAAATACGGGATTAGTTTCCATTGTTATGCTGATGACACTCAACTATATATCTCAACAAAACCAGATGAAACCTCTAAACTATCTAAGCTAACGGAGTGTGTTTTAAAATATAAAAGATTGGATGACCAGTAATTTTCTCCTATTAAATTCAGATAAGACAGAGATATTAATTATTGGACCTAAAAACAGTACACAGAATCTCTTGGATTACAATTTGCAACTAGACGGATGTAATGTTACTTCCTCTACAGTTAAAAATCTGGTGTTATATTAGACAGCAACCTATCTTTTGAAAATCATTTTTTCAAATGTTACAAAAACAGAAAACATTTAGAAACATTGCCAAGCTACGGAACATGTTAAGTGTTTCTGATGCGAAAAGCTAGTTCATGCATTCATGACCTCTAGACTGGATTATTGTAATGCACTGCTAGGTGGTTGTCCTCATCTTCAATAAACAAGCTACAGATAGTACAAAATGCTGCGGCTAGAGTCCTTACCAGGTCAAGAAAAATTTGATCATATTACTCAATTTTACAGTCTCTGCACTGGCTACCTATTAAGTTCCATTAGTTACAAAATATTATTACTAGCCTATAAGGCCCTAAATGATTTAGCTCCTGCGTACCTAACTAATCTTCTATCACGCTACAATCCAACCCGTTCCCTAAGGTCGCAAAACTCCGGACTCTTGGTAGTACCTAGGATAGCAAAGTCCACTAAAGGAGGTAGAACTTTTTCATATCTGGCTCCTAAACTCTGGAATAGCCTTCCTGATAACGTTCGGGTTCAGACACACTCTCTCTGTTTAAATCTAGATTAAAGACACATCTCTTTAGCCAAGCATTCATATAATGCATCTCACAATCTTGTACTGCTAGTCTTTCTGAAAAAATGCACTTTATTATGCTTTAGCTTGGGTTATACTGATAATTTCATCCAGGGTTATTCCTGGATGGAACAACTGCTACGCTAATTGTCTTATTGTTTCTATGTTTCTGCCACGGGATTAACATCCGTGGTAGCTAGGAATTACACAAGCTTCAGTCTGATCCAACCCTTAAACGATCTGAGATGACCGAACACCTGAGAAGAGATGATGACAACCCCTCGGAGGACCTCAGAGGAAGCCATCCATCAGCGATTATACTGACTTAACAAAAGTCTGCCATAAATGGAGGATCAGCACCTAAAGACAAACTCTACAGCCCTGAACGTCAGCAGAGTCTAGGACACATAGATGAGCCCAGAGACAGATCTCCAGTGAGGAACTCGTCACCTAGACATCCATCGGGTAAAGACACTGGAACAGTGGACTGCTTACACTCTGACTTTGCTGCAGTTGGAACAAACTACTGGTTGTGGCCAGAGGGGAACTGGCCCCCCGACTAAGCCTGGTTTCTCCCAAGGTTTTTTTCTCCATTCTGTCACCGATGGAGTTTTCGTTCCTTGCCGCTGTCGCCTCTGGCTTGCTTAGTTGGGGAATCTTCATTTCCAGCAATATCATCGACTTGATTGCACAAATATTATTTAAACTGAACTGAGCTGGACAATGCCATCACTAAATTCTATAATGAAATGCATTCAGCTGAAAATTGAGTGTTAAATCCTATCATTTTACATTATTGACACAACTTGCCTATTTTGATACTGTGCAGTGCTTTGTTACAATTTGTATTGTTAAAGGTGCTATATAAATAAAGGTGACTTGACTTGACTTGACTTCCTCATGTTATGCTGTATTTTTCTTCAATTCCCTGTCTTCCTGTCTTGTCTACCCCTTGTCATATGTATGTTGTGTATGTATGGACAGGTTGACGGCTAATTTCGCTGGTACTTGTGACTAGTGACAATAAAGGGCTACTACTACTACTACTAACTACTACTACTGGATGCGCTGTTGTTGTTCAAATCAAAGCATAAATTCAAGGCATTAATGTTTGCCTACAGAACCACCTCTGGCTCTGCACCCCTTTACCTATATTCATTACTTCAGACTTATGTGCCCTCTAGAAGCTTGCGTTCTGCAAGTGAACAACGTATTACTGTACCATCCAAAGAGGCACAAAATCCCTTTCACTGACTTTTTCATTTACTGTTCCCATCTGGTGGAATGACCTACCTAACTCAATCCGAGCAGCTGAATCCTTACCCATCTTCAAGAACGGAAACGCTAAAAAACACATCTCTTCCATCTTTATTTTGACCCTCTAACTCTAGCACTCTCTATTCTAAATTTATTTTATCTAATCCGTCTTCTTTTTATAAAAAAAAAAAAAAACACAAACATTTGACCCTATATATCAATTGCATATGTATTCTCTAACTGCTAGCTTTTCTGGTAAAACTAACACTAAGTTTAATTTTTCTATATTTTACATACTAGTTTTCAAAAAAAAAAATCCTTCCTACGTGTACTGCGTTAGGCTAACCAGGACTTGTAATGGCACTTGTATGTTATTGCTCTTTTGTTGGTTTTGATTGCTTCTATAATGTCCTCATTTGTAAGTCGCTTTGGATAAAAGCGTCTGCTAAATGGCTAAATAAATAAATAAATAAATATACGTAAAAGACGTATCCGCGGCTGACACAGAAGAGCGTACGCAGTTTCCGTCCATCGGATATAATCCAAAATGGTGCCATGTTGACGTAGAGGAGACAAACTTTTGAATAAAGTCGTTATTTTTGTTTTCTTTGCATACAAAAAGTATTCTCGTAGTTTCATAAAATCTGTTCAACGCTCATTCAAGGTTGGTGATCAAGTTCTTGTATTGTTGCCTTTGCCAGGCTCTGCTCTACAAGCAAAGTTTACAGGGCCGTATGTGATTGAAGAAAAGTTAAGTGACACTGACTATGTAGTTCGAACCCCTGAAAGAAGGAGAAAGACTCGTATATGCCACATAAATATGCTTAAACTGTATGTCTCTCGTCCTGACTCTAAAGACTCTGCCAGTTCTTCAGTGTTAGCTCCTGCTGCTGTAACTTCTGTGAATGTGGTTGCTTCAGAATATTCTCCTTGCGAGGATGATCTTCATTTAGGAAGTGCTTGTCTTTCTGGAGCTCGTTTGCAAAATTCTAAGGCTCTAGTAACTCTCCATTCAAAACTTTCCCATTTATCTAGTTCATCTCAAAGTGAACTTGTACAGTTAATTGACAAGTATTCTTCTCTTTTTTCAGATGTACCTACAGTGACTAATGTGTTGATGCATGATATTGATGTTGGTGACCACCCTCCTGTTAAGCAGAATGCTTATCGTGTGAATCCAGTAAAACGTGAAATAATGGAAAAAGAGACCCAGTATCTAGTTGAAAATGGTTTAGCTGTGCCAAGCTGTAGTCCATGGTGTTCCCCATGTTTATTAGTCCCAAAACCTGACGGAACTTCACGCTTTTGCACTGATTATAGAAAGGTCAATAAGTTAACTAAATCAGATTCCTACCCTCTTCCCAGAATGGAGGATTGTATTGATCGTATTGGAAATGCTAAGTTTGTGACTAAGTTGGACTTGCTTAAAGGGTATTGGCAGGTGCCACTCACTGAGCGTGCTTCAGAGATCTCAGCCTTTGCTACACCAGATGCCTTTCTGCAATATAAGGTCCTAGCTTTTGGTCTCAAAAATGTTCCAGCCACTTTCCAACGCTTGATGAACCAAGTCTTAGCTAAGGTGAAAAATTGCGAGGCTTACCTGGATGATGTGGTGTGTTACTCAGATACTTGGAGTAGTCATCTGCAAACCTTAGAGGAAGTGTTCTCGAGGTTTCAAGCTGTTAATCTTACCCTTAATTTAGCAAAATGTGAGTTTTGTCATGCCACAGTCAAGTACTTAGGTAAAGAGGTTGGTCATGGTACCGTTCGTCCTTTAGAAGCTAAAGTTCAGGCCATTGTTGAGTTTCCTGTACCCAAATCTAAGAGAGATCTCCGACGTTTCCTTGGAATGGCTGGGTACTACAGAAGTTTCTGTAAAAACTTTTCTGATGTTGTAAAACCTCTCACAGATAACCTTCGTAAAGCTGTTTCTTTTAACTGGAACACTAAATGTCAATTTGCCTTTGAATCTTTGAAAATTTGTTGTGTAATGCTCCTGTCCTCGCTGCTCCAGACTTCTCAAGGCCGTTTAAACTTGAAGTGGATGCCAGTGGTACGGGTGCCGGTGCTGTCCTCCTACAAGAAGATGACCAAGGAATCGACCATCCTGTATGTTTCTATTCTAAAAAATTAAATCATCATCAAGTTAACTATAGTACCATCGAAAAAGAAGCACTAGCACTTTTGTTAGCTCTACAACATTTTGAAGTTTATGTTGGCTCTAGTTCCCAACCTGTTGATGTATACACTGATCATAACCCACTTATTTTTCTTCAACAAATGTGTAACAAAAATCAGAGACTGATGCGTTGGTCACTCATTTGCCAAAGTTTTAATTTGCAAATTAAGTACAAGAAAGGGGTTGACAATGTGATTGCAGATTCTTTGTCCAGATGTCCTGTGTAAACTTGTAACCAGGTTTACTCTTGTGTGTGGGGGTGTTACAACCCTGTGGTTGTTCTGTTTACTCTGCTGTGTTGGGGCTGTCTGTTTCTGCTCTCCCTAGGGAAAGCCATCCGATTGGCTCCTGCAAGCTGATTGTTCCTGTCTCCTGATTGGTCTACAGAACTTTAAAAGTCACGACATCACTTCCTCAGGAGCAATGTTTTGCCATCTTGTGATCTGAGCAGTTAGTTTTGTATAGTGCAGAGTTTTGGTGGTGAGAGGTTGTATTTAGAGAGTTGTGAGATTGTGAGTACTGTTTGCTTTGTTTGTTTTGTGTTTGGTTGTATCAAAGATATACTGGTTTATTTGACCCATTTGCCTGTTTGACACTGATTTTTGGATTGCCCTCTAAACTTGGTTTTTGCTTGGCTTTGTAAATAGTTTTGAAAATATTGTAAATACTAAATTGGGATAGTAGGGAGTCTGATGCCATTTTTGTTTGTGAATACTTTTGTTCTCTGTTTTGGTGTTAGGGTAGTGAATTGTACTTTTATTTTATTGTATTTTTGGTCAGGCAAGGTAGAGGTTTAAAAACCAGAACATTTTGTTTGTTATTTTGGCCTTGTCGGCTGCTGAACTTAAACTCCCAATAAACATATTGTTGTTGAAAATCTTTCAGTTTGAGTTAGTCTTTTCATGTTGTGCTTCGTCCCTAGATGGGGCGTAACATGAACTCCTGATGTCACATAGATTAATTTACAGATCTCCTTGCTACGTTTCTGGACCTTGATCGTGTATGGACGCTTGCTGTCTATGGAGGGTCAGAAAGCTCTCAGATTCCATCAAAATTATCTTAATTTGTGTTCCGAAGATGAACGGATGTCTCACGGTTTTAAATTAAATGGGGGTGAGTAATAAATGACATCATTTTAATTTTTGGGTGAATAATTCTTTAACCATTACTCAGATTTGGCAATTCACTCTGAGGGGAATGAAGCCCTACAAAGAGACACAATTTTGCACACAGCACAGACACTCTGAACTTCTAAAAAGCAGCGTACAAAGGGCCTTTCTCTGCAGTAGAGGCTCCAGCCAGGCTTTTGGTGAACACATAAATTGGCCCACCACATCAATGCTTCATGCCAAAATTTGTACATTTATATTCAAGCAGATTATGTTGAGAACTTCTTGAAATATACGTACTCAACCCATTGTTTAACAGCCTGTGGGCAGAAAAAGCACATTCTGTGTTATTTGGTGGAAAAGGAGAGGCAACTAATTGGATATGCCAACTCCAATGAGTTCAAAGAAGTGTTAATTACTCTGATATAAACAAGATTATGAAGTCCTGCTGAGAGCCCCCATCCCTATCACTCAAAGCACAGCTTCTTTCTTCCTCTGAGGACAGATTTAAAGGACTAAGGAGCATGGAGAGATGGAATGAGGGCAAAGAGAGAGACAGTAAATTAGGCAATAAAAGAACACAATTTTTACACACAAGGGTGTGGAATGAGACCAGGCTGCAGTTTGAGTCCAACTCTGTTCAGGTCATGCATTCACGAGTTAGCAGTGCTTCTGGACCAATCAGCAATCTGCAGTGAAATTTCCCACTATGCAGACAACCTGATGATCACAGGAAATCAGATACACCTTCATGCTGGGAAATTCTGCCCTATAACATACTCTACTCTTTGACTACCTTACAAATCAAAGCTTCAGGATAGTTTGGTCTAGCAGTGATCCTGCACCAGCTTTGAGCTACAGGAAAATTCACAGACATTCCTTCCACAATTTTGTGTCACAATATACATATTGGGCCATTATTAAAAAACACAAACAAAACAAACAGAACAGAAAATGACACCTGGTAGAATATTTATACATGGTCAGAAATAGAGAGATGATACACAAGCTCACCGATCACAGTAGAAAGCGGTAGAAACAGACACAACATGGCTTAAAAAGAAAGTCTGTGTTCATGTGACACTGCTAAGGTTCAGACACAGGCCTTCTTTTCTGATTCACTGTAATACGTTTAGGACTATAAGAGACAGAAATACTTAAAAAAAAAATAATAATTACTCTCAAACTTCATTTTCCAAAACTGTCAGAAGAAAATATCAAATGTAGGTGTTACTGGGGGAGGAGAGTCAAGCATCTGTTTCAGCAAAACTAATAATTTGAGCTGCACACCCACATAATCTACTGCTGCTTGATCATCATTTGCAATAGTTATCTGTATGTGGATGTGTTCTTGTTTTAATGGATTACATTTTTTTATTTACATTTTATTTTATGTATTTATTTAATTAATTTAATTTAATTGTATGTTATTTTCTTACTGCTTAAATAAAAGGGTAAGGTGATTTCACTGATTTTCCAACCAGCTTTGCATTATTACGGGATAAGTAAATTAACATAGGACAGTAAGCAAAGTGGGTGGAGGGGTTGGGATCTTGAAAGGTTCCCGAGTTGAAACTCGAATTGGGATGCCTGAAGCGCAATAGCGCTACATGTTGGTGCGCTGCCCGCAAACCTATCACCCGAACCCTTTTTTTTCATGTAGAACAGATTATTAAAAAAACAAAATCCTGTTTCCACTACATAGACAGCAAAATTATATTAAAACCACATCTTGCCAGCAGTCAATTACCCTATATATATATATATATATATATAAAAACAACAAGCACACAAGCATGTGAAATTGAAGTAATCGAACAGTGATTGCGCATTCACTAGGGGAGTGGCCCGGAGTTTGACCGGCTCTGTTTTCTGTCTTTCTACTTTTGACCGGAGGATGACTCAGCTGCCGTTTGCTGCTGACTGACAGGAATAATGAAGCTCTTCACAGCCCAACCCATAGATCAGCCTCTGCTTGTGAGAGCACAAAAGCTCCTGGCACACAAGGAGGAAGAAAAGAGAGACTTTCATTAGAGTTTATTATTCTCTAGTCCCCCACGTCAACCTCGCTCCCCAGCTCCGCTCCAGAGTGAAGAGTCATTTAGGCTCCATTCTTAGCACTCGGTGCACATGCGGGTACGGCGCGTGGTGCCACATGTGGAGGGTGCTTTAGATGGGCTTGTAAAGCTCCAGCTGCAGGCAACACTGCAACATAGTATGAAAGCAGAGATCAATTTCCCCTAATGATACGACCATTTCTATGTGATGTCTCATTTCCACCTATTCACTCTCATGCTCATAGAAAAGGGTAGGGGGAGGACAATAGGGCATCTTTCTCAATTTCTCCATTCTCGCTTTTTAAAGCTCGCTATCAGAATGAACAGCCACTTTCACAGTGAATCAGCTTGTTTAAAAGACACTGCAGATAAGTTGAATGGATCTGGCTTTTTCATATCTGAATATAATTTTTTTAATCTGTAAGAATAATTTTATTTTGAGAAATCTGCTGAGAAAGTTATGAATGTACTTTTCGCTTCCATGTTGGCTTTATTAAATTCAAAAACTTTCCCCAAGGCTATGTGAATGTAATTTCAGATGTTTTGACTGAGATCAGAGAGTTATACATGTCAAGATATTTGATGCACTGATAAATCAGTTACTGCTATGTTTGGTTTAATGGCCTTTAACAAGAACATGTGTGTACAAATGACTGTTAGTAGACCCTACGGGTTAATCTTAAAAGCATCAATAAAATAAAACTGCATATGAATAATGCCAAATTACCTTTTTTGAAGCTCAGGCTTTTTTTCATGAGCATGAACCATGCTATTTGGTAGCTAACTGATTCTAAAATGTGCATCAAAATTTAAGTTCTGCCAACAAATAGAGACAGATTAGGCAACAGTAATTCTGAAATAAGGTTTAAAAAAGCATCACTTGTGATTATGACACTTTTGGTACACTAAACATAACATACAAAACACAAACTCACAGATCATGACTGTCTTAACAGATTTTGTAATAAACATGACTGTGATTAATTAGTATGATGACAAAAGATGCATTAGCAGCCATTCTTAATAAAGAAAAGAAAAACTCATTACTATGTTAAGTTATGCAAAACAAGTTCAAATGAATTACGGGGAGCCTAATAAATCTTTCATCGTAATCTGATCACCCCTGAGACAAATGGAGGATTATAACATTAATGTGACACATCAGATAATAGGAGAGCAAACCAGAGAGAATTGTAAGCTAATTTTCTTGGTTTTCTTCTTCCACCCTCACAGAGTCACATACTCTCTTCAAAGATAACGTATGCAGCATCTGAATCCTTGCATGCTTCCTTTGTAGGCTTTGAAGTGCTCAATTCAAACTATGAAAAAATGATCAACATAGCAACAGCATTGTGATACGAGTGCAGAATGCCATATTTTGGTCTTTGTCCAGCACGTCATCCCTTTCATTCTGTTGCATCAGAAGAAAATAACAAATTTCAATCAAACAAGCATTTGTGACCACACTATGAATTAAATATCAAGTCATTTGTCAAAACAAAACAGAATCACCCGATTCTCCCATTGGACTATTTATATTGTCCCCACAGGGAAGTTGAGCATTATGCAGTCCAATTGTACAAGCAGATGTGCATCTAAACTAGTGGATTCCATTGAGAGCAATATACATATATATATATATATATATATATATATATATTAAATATATATATATAATATATATATATATATGAAGAGCCTTTTCAAAACTCTATAAATACATTTTAATATATTCATGATAAATGACATTATTTTACCTAGACCCATACATTTTTGTTAATAGTCAATTTCTCATGTTAAAATGGTCCTGTTGGCTCATCCAACATGTAAACCAATGATTGAACCCCCCCCCCCCCGGTCAGCACCATCACACCGAGCGGGTCACGAACCGGGTTCCAGCGCGGGAGGCGGCCGCTCTAACAAGGAACGCCGAAAGGATACAGCATCTAGCGTTAGTCGCTGAGCACCTCTTTGTGAGGTCAGGAGAGTAAGGTACATTTTAAACAAAGAGATATAGCGATTTGGCAATGAAACACTGATGGACATGAATAGGTTCAGTACACAGCAAAAGGCATGACGATCTCATTTTTTTTTTATTGGCGTTTATCGCGTTTTTGGAAATGGGAAAAAACTCTTCATATATATATATATAAATAAGCTATATATAAACAATTATGTTTATCAATACTTCAGTCTCTGAAATACACTCATTAAAAACTTGAGTTTGTGTTTCATACAGGGATCTCAACCAGCCCAGAGTGACTGATGAACCCTCCTGAGCTGAATTTGAGATATTTGCCATTCAGAGCCAATTCTTGTCCAGAAATTAGCCCAATAAAGAGATTGCTCTTGGATGCTAAACACGTATGTTGAAGCCAGGGATCTATGTGATTTTCAGCTGATACACAATGGTTCCCTGACAACCCCTGGGATATCATCATTCTATCAGTCAGGACTGAATGTCCGCCAAGCTACTGGCAGCAGGACCTGGCAAGAGCTGAGGGCTCCAGGACGACTGAGCAGGTTGCATGTCATAAGTGACGGATGCTCCAGAGGAAAGCAAAGTGGATGGCAATCCGGTGCATTAAATGTATTAAAATACCCAGACCTCGCCAGAAAATGAAATCAATGAATGTGCAGCGGAGCTACCCAGACACATTCAGAGAAAAGGTCGGCAATTTAAAGAGGTCATATGATGTTGCTAAAAAAAAACATTATTTTGTGTATTTGGTGTAATGCAATCTGTTTACGCGGTTCGAGGTCCAAAAAACACATTTTTGCTCCTCTATTCCCCGCTTCTGAAACGCGCCGATTTTTACAAAGCTCATCGTTCTGAGAAGCCAGGCGTGCTCTGATTGGCCAGCTATCCCATGCGTAGTGATTGGCCGAATACCTCAAGCGTGTGACGGAAATGTTATGCCCCTTCCCATGTTGTGATGCCGTGAACCGGCCTTTTTACAGTCTATGGTCCGACGAGACTTGAGGACATAATGACTGATTATTTGTGATGTTAGAAACGCCAAACAAGCTCTACTCTACAACTCGCGCTTGAATAGTCAGTAGCTATTTTTTTTAAATATCGAAACGTACTTACAGAACATGCTGTGAGTCAGAAGCACCAGACTGTCTTCATGACGTTGGAATTGCCCCGACTTTAGTGTTCACAGCCATGCATAGTGTTCACATTGTAGGCTACTCTCCCGGGATCAGGAAATAGTCATCCGTAAAATGTGCTACACACACTCAAATATTTGGGTTGAACTGTTCTGTTCTGGAACAGTGTTGTATATAACTTAACCACTTATTTCTAGTTGTGTACTCATTTGGAACCACAAACAAAGTACTTTCGCTTTCACAATGAAACAGCGTCTCCACGACATGGTGCCGGCGACAGCAACCATACTAGTGAGAATAAAAACCATGCCCCCTATCTTTGTGTGTATGTTTGGGCGGTGTTTTGCAAATCTCCCCACACTGTGATGTAGACATGCGTTTGAATGAGCCGTTTTATGGGGGCGTGGCAGAGTCTTAACTTTTATAATGAATGAATGATGCATTTATAAAGCGCTCTCTCCTCAACCACCACCAGTGTGCAGCATCCACTTGGATGATGTGACGGCTGCCACAGGACAACGTGCCAGTGCACTCACCACACACCAGCTACAGGTGGAGAGGAGAGAGAGAGAGAGATGGAGCCAATCAAGTGGATGGGGATTTTTAAGAGGCCATGATTGACAAGGGCCAGTGGTGGGAATTTGGCCAGGACACCGGGGTTACACCCCTACTCTTTACGAGAAGTGCCATGGGATTTTTAATGACCACAGAGAGTCAGGACCTCTGTTTAACGTCTCGTCCTAAAGATCATAAATAAATATTATCTCTTTGGTTTTGAGACTTTAGTCTTTTCAACTTTAGGGATCTTATCTATGCATAAACAGCTTGTAACACTCCAAAGAAAAAGAAAACTTGAAATCGCATCATATGACCCCTTTAAAATGACTGGCTATTAGAAGCAGTATTAGTACTGTAATAATAAAAGGCAAACCTGAATCTGGAATTTGTTAGGTTAAAATGCTCCAATCTAAAGCATATGCTGTGTGCCTGTGTCAAGTGGCGTAAATATGAATTAACCGTTTCAGCTAAAATGACATCTGAAGGTCTGTGCAGCCCAGCTAAGGAGCACATCAACTCTATTAACCTACAGACATGTCCAATGTCTTTCTCAGACCTGTGAGACATTCAAACAGAAATGCACCACAGAGAAAAGCTACTCTATATGGTAATATGGCCCTGAAACATCTATTCAAATAATATCTGGATGAGAGGAACGCTACTGTTTACCTGTCATTGTGTTGCTTCACAAGAGCACATTACTACAGTATACAGCAATTCACTTTATCTGGAAACTCAGTTTCTAAAGCATAAATTGTAGTAAAAGTGTCAGTACCTTCACTTCATCTGAACATTGTGGTGTATCAGTTAATCTCTGAAATGTGAAGCTTACAGAGTGAATGGAGGAAATTAAGTATGCCATCTCTCTATAGCCACATCTAGAGACAGTGAAAATACATAACTGGCTATTCAGTTAAATGTGAGAATGCCAGACATGTTGGCCAGTTTTTACTATCTTTATCGCTGCTGCTCATGTTGGCATTTTCTGTACTTTCCCCTGGGCACAGCGGATGTACTTTTTGAACCACCAGCACATGATCCATCTTGATTAATGGACAAGCTATTATATTTTACAGACTAGAAGTACTATTGGTAGCTTAAATCAACTATTCACTGTAACTAAGAATGTCTGTCTTGTCATGTATAAAAGACGTAATTATTCCACTTGGTATTGCAACTATTATTCTTATTGCTGAAAACGCACCCGCATGGAACAGTCACAGACTCTAACTACATCAAATTGATTTGTGTTTTAATGGGCAATTTAAAATGTATTTATCCCCTACAAATATATCTGTGAAATGTAACATTCTGTTTTGGCTCATTTGCAGAGGTTCTCTCAAAAGAAAAAAAATTGCACAAGGCGACATTTCTGATTTTAAAGTTCTTCAACTGCTGCTGAGCCACATGGGTACATCCATCGGAGTAAATGTTAATGTATAGTTAAACTGTTTTAACTCATAATTAAAATTCATGATGCTTATGATTGTATTTTTTTTTCAGGTGATGCATCATCTTCTGGTAATATACCAGAATCTAGACCTTGCATATTTTTTTCTTTCCACTGCCCTGCTATCGTGTTTTACCTGCAGAAACAGATATTGTGTGAACGGCTCTTTAAGAGTGATTAAAAAATGTCAATTACAACATAAAATTTGTGATGGTTTTATTTAATTCATAACTCTGTAAGTACATCTTAGAGCTCTGTTTATGCACAAATTATTAAGAATAGAGCATTTTTAATACGTCCATATTTCACATTTGCTTATAAGATTCTGCTGAAACCTAGCCACACTCATACGGTTGTCACATTTAACACTGACTATGACAACAGAAAAGAGAGCAGAATCAATGTGTCATTGCTTGTGTAAGGTACATTGCACATTTAGTGTTCACCTACAACCTGCAAACATCACCTACCTAACTTTCTGCTGTTCAAAAATTGCACCCTCTGCCTTTATCACTTCAACACTTATCATAGCAGAGATCTTATTTGCATTTGTAAACCAATGCGTAATGTGCACAAAACTAAATGACCCATGTGATTATGTAAAACACAGAGAGATATGTGTATATTGAGACTGAATAAATAGAGTTGAGTTAGGTTTCCATCAGATAAAATAAACTTTATTACTTACAATTAACCTTTGTTACCCATCAAGTCAATGCAGATTATGAGTCTGAAACAAGATGGACAAAAATCAAACAAGAAAAGCACATTCAGTGTTGATCATAGTTATAACGGTACAGTCCTTTATCCTACAATCACCATGTCATCATCTTGGAACTCGTAGTAGGGCACCTCCAGATTGAGCGGAGCGGGGCCTTTCCTAATGCGACCAGATGCATCGTAATGAGAGCCGTGGCACGGGCAGTAATAGCCACCATAGTCACCAGCGTTAGCAATGGGCACGCAGCCCAGGTGGGTGCACACGCCAATGACAATGACCCAGGTGGGGTTCTGGACGCGGTCTGTGTCGTGCTGGGGGTCCCGAAGCTCAGCGAGATTGACATCAGCCTCAGCTGCAATCTCCTTTTCTGTTCTGTGCCGGACAAACAGGGGTTTCCCTCTCCATTTGAAGGTCATGTTCTTACCCTCAGGGATGTCTGATAGCTTGATTTCAATCTTGGACAGGGCCAACACATCAGCTGAGGCGCTCATGGAGGAGACGAACTGTGAGACAACTGTCTTGGCTGCATAGACTCCAACCACAACGGTGGAACCTGTGATCAGATAGGAGAACGCCCTTCGGGTCTCGCCGCTCTCTTGTGAGGACTTCTTTGGGTCCAAAACCTCTGGCCGCCGGTAGTCAGAGAAATCGGGGATCTTGATGTCTGTGTGGGCGAAACGCACTGAAGAGCGAGCTACAGAAAACAAAAACAAATAAATGAATAAATAAAGACACTGCATAAAAATGTACATATGAAACAGTGACAGAAAAAAATACTGACCATGTCAAATAATAATAACTAACTAATAAAAATAAATATCACGTTTTTTTATTATTCACCAAATTCCAAATCTCCTCTTCGAGTGCAGATTTTCTGAATTTTAAAATTTGTAATGCTATGTAAATATTACACTCAAACATAACGATAATGGATCTTATTTCAAATTTGGATTATATATCATCATTCAGAAAATAAATTATTACAACCACCCCGCTTTCTCAATATTTGGAAAAAATAATTTTGACCACTGACATTCATACACAACAACAACATCATCATTTGTAAAATAATCACTGATTTTCAATATGAACTCAGCCTTTTGCACCCTGCTGTATGTACAGAGAAGACAATAGCTACTTCCCCCTTGTGAATATTACGTCATGTAGTCTGTTAATTAATATTATTAATGACAGTTAAAATTGACTTATTTAGACAATAGGACTGCTTAGCGTGTCTTAAAATTTGGCTGGGGGTCTCTTACCAGCTCATTCATAAATTATGATACAATAACACTAAAAACTGATTCTAATTGAGCAAATGTTGCTTCTAATTCACTAAATGTAAACTCTTAAGTAATTTGCATAAGCAGCATGTAGGCCAATCTTAGCAAGGAACTATTAGCTAACCTAACGTTAACCTTGTCGCAAAACATATACAAAATCTGCCGAATTCTCCCACATAGTGGCATTTATTTTATGTAATCATATCATAAAGGACTTTGAAAGAGAGAGAGAATAAAAAATTATATGTATATATAACCTCAAAAGCCAGACTGATGTGATAACAGCTGCGGCAAGGACATTAGCGAGGCCTCGGTGATGCTAACTGCTTTAGCACGTGAGCTATTCCTGCTATTTCGTTATATAGAACAAACTAAGCTCAAATGAATAATTCAGCATTAATTACATACAACACCACAAACGCCTTAAACATATGAGAGGTCATTGTGCCCTTGAGTGAGCGCCGCTGCATGGCCTCCCTCTGCTACACTGAGACCGGGGCTCTCGCGTTGACTCAACGCCGCAGAAACACTCACCGTTGAGGCTGACGGACACGGCGAGGCCGCTCTTAGCGCTCTGGCCCGATATGGACTCACGGCACAGGAACGGCTTCTTGGTGTCCATCAACAGTTTATCGGTCTTCATGACGACGCCGGGTATGAGAGGCTTTAGTGGACCTGCCACAGCATAATTGGTAGCTTGCAAGTACGGGGAAAAAGCCCCCGAACGGGCAGCAAGGGACATCATGTTTGTCAGCTAAACGGGGCGGCGATCGACTTTCCAGAACTGATCCAGCGACTCCGCGCTGACGCTCCCGACGTCAATGTACAGAGACGCGCTGACGTCACACCCAAAGCCTTCCAGAGTTTTGCCTGATTTTAGTTTAGACGTCGTTTCATGATTGAAATAAAACTATTGAGACTGGTTGTAAGCCACTATTTGACCACATTGCTGTTATGGATCAATAGTATATTTAGGTAATAATAATAATGATGAAATTAAATCACATAATCACAGACTCAAGTCCTGTTTTAAAAAAAATACACTACTTGAAAGAATGGAGAGTAAGTTATACAAGTTATAACATACACCTAGCAGTGTTTAATAATTCAAACACAGAGCAACAACATTTTAAGTATGCATTAATAACAAATAAGTATTCTTCTGCGAAGTAATTATTCAGCAATTTGAGCAGAAATGTGGCCTAGCAATGCACTATACAATTGATATACATTTACATTTAGTCATTTTGCAGACGCTTTTATCCAAAGCGACTTACAATTGGGGAATACATGAAGCGATTAATCTTGAAGAGGCAAACAGACAAAGCAAGTGCCCCTAACACCAAGTCTCAGGCATTGTTCAAACAAGTACAATCTAGCAAGGAAAGGAGAGACAAATAAAGATGAATATTTAGAAAGTTTTTTTTTCTTTTTTTAGGATGAAGTCGAGTAGTGTTGAAAGTGCTGAGCCTGTGGTTGTTCTATATGCACAAGTTATATATAGATGGCACATCCAACAGCTCCAGATGTGTCGATGTGTCTGCCATCTTGAAATGATCACTCACAGTAAAAATCGATTCATTATTCAAGATGCCACAACATTGCAAAACCTCTGGTTGTAAAAACAACAGAAATCAAAATTTCCAAATACATTGGATAATCTTCCACAGGTAAGAATGTATATATATATATATATAAAGGTGTCCTTATTTTGCCCTATTTCTTGTCCATTTAATTAATTGTAAACTTCAATCTTTTCCCAAAAAGGATTAAAATTTCATAAAAATGATCCCATATGCAACTCGTTCCGTATTCTTAAGGCATACGATAGGGTTTGCCGAGAAACAAATCGAAAATCTAATATATTAAGCGAAAATCTCCAGTCATTACATTCGTGCATGCGCGTTTTAGTTTATAGTTAATTTGCATTTATAGTTCGCGCTGGTGCGCCTAGGAAAAGCACACAAGAGAGTCATTTTGAAACATCAAGACAAATAAAATTGACTTGAAACACAATCATTTCTTTACTGAGGTGAATATATATGTTCTGAGACAATCAAAACAGCTTAGAATACGCGCAAAGAGCGCTCTATAATCACTAAAAGCTGTCACTCACTTCAGTTCATCGCGATCTCACGACGCTCTGTTAATAAGCTCTCTACACAATGAAGCTCCTATTTACATATTATATACACGTTGTTATAATGAGAGGATTCACAAGCTTTCAGAACTCTGCACCTGACAAAAACTCACCATGTTGTGTGGTCAGTGAACATTTGATGCTCTCCATAACAAAATGGATACATATTGTTGCATTTTCCAAATATGTTTTGCGAATATTTGCTGACGAGCCCCCACAATCGGGGCCCTATGGCGGCTTCTTATAGGCGGCTCCTGACCTCTGACCGGAGTGGAGACGGGTCTGAAGCGCAATTTAGTAAAAGCAGAGCAAACTGGTGACAGTGAATGGATAACTCAATGAAAATAAACAACTTGACAAAAAATGTGTCTTCATCATTTGTATTTATTATTTATTACAGATTCATAATCCAAACCCTTAATTTCCACGTTGTTATAATGACGCTTGAACTGATGTACGAAAACAGGATTGGAAATGTTATGTGTGATATAGCTCAATTGTGGTCACTCTCCGTGTTCATAAATCATGGCCTCATAGTAGAAGAGTGCCTGTAATCCAGATCTTTCGCCTATAGAGAACATTTGGCGAATCATTAAACGAAAGATATGTTAAAGACGACCACAAACTCTTCAGAAGCTGGAAACCTATCAGGCAAGAATGGGACCAAACTCATAGCCTCGCTGCCCAGACGTCTTCAAACTGTTTTGAAAAGAAGAGGAGGTGCTACACCATGGTAAACATACCCCCATCCCAACTTTTTTGAGACCTATAGCAGGCATCAAATTTGAAATGAGCTCATTTAGTGGATAAAAGTGTCAAATTTCTCAGTTTAAACATTTGTTATGTTCTCTATGTTCTATTGTGAATAAAATATTGGCTCATGTTATTTGAAAGTATTTTAGTTTTCATTTTATTCAAAAAAAAAAAAAACTTCCCAACATTTCCGGAAATTCGGGTTGTAGAGATGCTACTGAGTTTTGAAGTCCAACATAGGCTAATCCTGACCAATAATTGTTTACATTATCATCGCTGTCACTTCAGAAATCTCTTGCACATCCCTATTAATGTATTATATGTTGCTAGTGTTGTAAGGCTTAAATATAACAATTAATTTGAAATAACCCAATACATTAATTAAATAATTCTTACTGTTTGGGATTTAAGACCAGATTATTTTCTAGATATTTTAATTCTTCTTAAATTAAGAACAATCTTAAGAAAAAAGCTAAGAATATTCTTAAGAATAATTTTTGGGAATAGAAAATATTCTTAACTTTTTGATGTAAAAAAATAAGAAGAAAATGGCAGTTTAGAAGAAATTTCTTAAGAATATTTTGTCAATGCGGCCCCAGAACGACTTTTTTAATTGGCCACAAGTGTCAGGGTTCTGAGTTTCAAGTTTCCCGCGCCTCCAGAGCACCCTCAAGTGCCCGCTCCTCCAGAACACCCCCCAGACTTTATAGTTTTCCCCAGTATATATATATATATTATTTTTTTTTTTTGTGAGGGGGGGGGTCGATATGTCTGTGGCCAAGACTGCTAAGGCCACAGAGAATCTGCCATGGCCTCCCAAGTCCCCGGACCCGCCATGGCCACCCGAGCTCCCTATGCCGCCCTGGAGGCCTCCCGTGTCTCCATTCTGGACCAGCCTCCAGGGTGCCCACCCCCCCCCCCCCCGGTGGATATGTTATGGCACGGGACACGTCAGGGATAATGTCAGGGTTCTGGACTCTTTGTTCTTTGATTTTCCCCTGTCCTTCTTGAGTTTCCTTATTTGGTTATTTTCCCATTCTTGTTAAGTTGATTGATTATTCCAAGCACCTGTTTTAGTTCTCATTGATTACGTTCTATGCGTTTATAAGTCCTGAGTTCTCCTGAGTTCTCCTGAGTCTTGGTCTGTTCACTCGTCCATTTACGTTGTGTTTCCTGTTTTTCTATTTGATTTATTAAAATGAAGAAAAAAGTACTTCCTCCTCCTCCTGCATCCTTCCCACCACACAACCCGTGACAATAAGCTACTCCAACAGTGCAATCAATTGTCTTTTGTCGGTAAATGTAAATGAATGAAGCACTGCTCACTGTTATTTTTAAACCAAGCAGCTTTCTATTGGTCACCATGGCAAATTCGTGTGACCGGTTTGACCACAAGCAAAATCTGCACAAGGAACTTTTTTGCCCTTATGTTAAACTCCAGATCATGTGAATTCCTTTTGAAATGACTGGATTTCGCCCGTGAGATTTCACCAAGCAATAGTAAATGTGTCCGCAGGGCTGATTTTCCAGCAAGTTTCTTTCTTCCATTCTGTCTTTCGCGTGGTGCTACCCAAACATCACTCTGTTGCATTTACAGATTGGATTTGCATACTGCTGGTTATTACAAAAGACTGTTTCAACGAACATTTCCTAAAGCAATCCCATTTGTATGTTCCTGTTTATCTACACTGACTGGGTTACCGCTTGTCAAGTTCTCACAGCCCATTTTAATAAATCCAGTAAGCACGTCTGATTTTACTGCCTGCTGTTGCCACGGCATCAGCTTTGATCAATGTGATGCGGTTTGCCTGCAATTGAGCCTCAGCTATTTGAGGCTGCAATTCCTTCTCTGTCAACTGAAAATAAACTGTATTGACATTTTTAATCTATGAGTGTGCAGTTTGGCTCAGGCGTTCTCCATACTGTATCCGCTGTATCACTCTTGACATTTGCTATTTCCACAAGCCTGCTTATTAGTTTCGTTAGAAGGGGACATTCAGATTAGATCTCTAATTCTCCAGAGAGACAGCAATAAATTAAAGCTTTGTTTTATGTTTCCAGCCAAAAAAGGTAGGAAGATAGATTCAGAAGTTATATAAAAAAGGCATTAAATATTGATGCATAATGCAACTTCTGCCCATATGTAGTCTATATAAATAACTACTTGGTCTCATGGCATTTACGTACCTGGGTGCACTTTTTAGCGAGACATGAAATACGTACCAATAACTGCATATTACTGCAGTTTCCAAAAGAAAAACACTAGGCAATAAAACTCTGATATCGCACAATTACTTGAAGAATATCATGTTACGACTTCAAAACAGTATTAATATGCTGGGAGATTTGAAAACTGATGCTTTTGAACGTTAGCATAATACATATCCATAGCCACAGCCATATCACCCTGCAGCCCAAAACTGGTTGCCCACTGAAGCTAAGCATGGTTGAGCCTGGTCAGTACCTGGATGGGAGACCTCCTGGGAAAACTAGGTTGCTGCTGGAAGAGGTGTTATTGAGACCAGCAGGGGGTACTCACCCCGTGGTCTGTGTGCGTCCTAACGCCCCAGTATAGTGATGAGCACACTATACTGACAAAAAGCAACGTCTTTCGGATGAGACGTTAAACCAAGTTCCTGACTGTAATTAAAAATCCCATGGCACTTCTCGTAAAGAGTAGGGGTGTAACCCCGGTGTCCTGGCCAAATTCTCTCCACTGGCCCTTGTCAATCATGGTCTCCTAATAATCCCCATCCACTTGATTGGCTCTCTGACTCTCCCTCTCCTCTCCACCTGTAGCTGGTGTGTGGTGAGCTTACTGGTGGCGTTGTCCTGTGGCAGCCATCGCATCATCCAAGTGGATGCTGCACACTGCTGGTGGTTGAGGAGGGACCCCCCCCACATGATTGTAAAGCGCTTTGGGTGTACAGCTATACACAATAAAGCGCTATATAAATGCATCATTCATTCATTCATTCATTCATATCCAGCCTCGTATCTATGGGTTTTCATAAACTGTAAGTTTGTTCGGTAGCTCACGGAGTACAGAGACGTACTTGAGAGATGAGGAGCTTCGGTTCGAATCCTGTACAATCTCTGTTCGACGAAGCAGTTTAAATCTGCATATAAGGAAGGTGAAATGGCACGGTTGCATCAACAAATATGTTTTTATATCAGTTTTGCATTTTTTAACATTATCGGGTAGGTTTAGGGTTGGGTTTGGTGTAGGGCATATTTCCAACACGACAGAGCATAAAACTTTTAGGGACAGACCCCAGATATTCTAATTCTGAACCGCCGCAATACGTACATGTAGCAACGTAATAAAAACACAGCAATATGTAACTATATATAATATACGTAATAAAAACGTGCCAGGGTTCACGTATTTAACCTGTGTTTTAGTGCCACTCAGTGTACATCTCTCTTTGAAACTGCGACGAAACATGCAGTAAGGTACATAAAACGATGTCGCAGAGAAAGTGCACGGAGGTACGTATTTTTATGAGACCAGGTTGATAAATAATACTAGTGCACATATTCTTTATATAAACTGTGATCAGACATGAAAGAGATACGCTTCTGCAGCTTGAATTACTGTATCTTTATAACCCAGGCTGGCAGAAGTGTGCCTGAACATATTCTTTGCCCAAGGCCAGGCTGAACTTCCTGTCCTTTAGTTGTGACATGAAGAGAGTTTATCTCTAAGAGAAGTAATCCCACAGGGAAGGATGGGAGAGCCACATTCAGAGCACAGGCCATTTTAACAGAGACACATTAAGTCCCTTGTATCCTGCCGCTGCTCCCGCACTGCTAACAGCACATTAAAAGCCGACAGACGACCACTGACCCCCTCGCATCAGACCCTCCACTTGTATTCTTTTCGCACAGCTGGACACCGGCTCTTTGAGAGGGGGATTATGTCACAAGCATTATATGACAAGTGCCATATCTGGTCAGTTGGCGGTGTCTACACACACATTCAGAGTTGTGTACCCACACCCACACAGAGAGAGTTTCCAGTGATAGCGTCACTGACAAAGCAATTAATCCGCCTGTCTCTTTAGATTTCAAATGATGCAAGGATTTCCAGTGTTAAACTTCCACTTCAAAAGCATTTTACAATACTCACATGAGGGCACTGAGAAGGATATGCCTTTCTGTGCAAAATTTTACTGTTGCGAGGATGAAAACGAATGACCCTCAGTTCCCCGTCCGCTGGCACTTCAGAGAAAAATGAGAGTGAGAATCAGGTCAATGCTGCTTTAAATATGCAATGAGTATCTTAAGCCTCCTCCATGCGATTCATCGATTTTCTCATTCCATCATCCTCAGACCTAATGAAGGCCTTTCATTTTTTGATAACCTTTCTGTCTAAAATATGATGAATCATATATTTCAGAGGACTAAATACATTTTAATCAATCGACTTTTTCATTATTGATTAGTAGCTGGAAGACGAAGGTTATTGCATTTGGTCATGAAAGAGGGGACAGTTATGACATAATTTTTGATTGGTTTATACAATCAAAGAGGGAGTAGTGGGTAGAGATGACATCCTCCTGGACCATTGTGATCAATCCATGATACCTGCAGGGACTTATCAGTTAGCATTCCCTTTAAACTTAATGGCAATACTGTGGCATGCAGCCCATCTTTTTCCTCAATAGCCACTGTATATGTATCATACATTACCATTCAAAGGTTTTGGGTCAGTACTTTTCTTTTTTGGAAAGAAATTAATCCTTATTTTCAGCATGGATGCATTAAACTGATCATCAGTAAATTGTTACAAATACATTAATTAATTTAAAACATAACATTGTTACAATTCAATTCATTTTAAAATAAATGTTCTTTTTAAACTTCTATTTGTCAGAGAATCCTGACAATGCATCATGATTTATTAAATGTCATGTGAAAATGAAGACTGAACTAATGGTGTATATAGCCACCAATAGAGAAAGATAATGTTGGCCACGTAATGTTGTACAGCATCTACTACACTATTAACTAATATACGCATTTCAGCTTGAGCAAGCCAGTGCATCCAGAAATGTTTCATGGACACTGGTGATTTGTTCACATTTTGCTCATTTACAACAATTAAAACCCAGCCCCACCCAAACATACTCACTTTGTACAATGATCTCAGCATTTCTTGGCTATACCTTGAAGTTACAAATAATCATCACTTGTACTGAGTTGTGTTATCACAAGAAGTAATCCTTGTCTTCCATCAACTTCAATTTACAGTATGAAGAGATTTTGCCCCCTGTATACGGACATAACATTTGCCTCATACAACATGAAAAAGGTAGTGACATCACTGCAAACAACAAATGCTTTCGGAATGCTATTTATTTTACATAAATATATAATGAAATATGTTCTGCTTTCCACACTCAAATAAACAAAATTAATGTTTATATGGGAAATGGCATACTTTATCAATGACAATAATACAGCCCCACAGAGCATGCTGACACACACAAAGAATAAAAGTGCATGCTGCTACTTTTAAATAATTTCCTCTCATCTTATATTAAGATGCAGACCTTGTCTTAGTCCCAGATTGTGCTCAAGGGCAATAATGTCCATCTCTCCCTTCAATATCACATCACCCACAGACCCAATAATGCATTAACATCCTATTAACTGGGACTTAAAAGTGGCTTTGTAATTGATAAGGAGGTTGGATGGGAGGACTGAGAGTGACAGAAGGCGTGGCGGCAACCAGATGGGAAACTATTATCTAAATGAAAATCTGAAGTGTCAGGCTGTATCTAGTTTTCAGTGCTTTTTGGGACAAAGTGACAGGAATAAAACAGTTGACTTATGGTCAAACTAATTTTGATAGTTTTGATCTGAATTTAAATTACACACTCTCTTTGCAGCTCTGTTATACTGAATAATTACCGTATAAGAAAATAACTGAGTGACTAAAATAAATATGCATTTGTATTACATTCATCCAAAAACATGGTTTTCATTCTGAATGTAATAAAACTCTCATAATCCATGGATTTGAGAATTCAGAGTTGCTCAGAGGAAATGCTGTTTAATGAATACGTTTTTTTTTATCTCTAAAAATGAAACAGATTTACCTAATGTTTAGTTATTTAGCTCTGACAGCGATGCAAATGCTGCTGATGCTGTCTGATATCTTCTTCGTCTTTGGTCCCTGTGCTGCTGATTGGTCACCTGTGCTGACAATGTCATCAGATGTTCCAGGCAAAGGGATAGCATGCAGAAACCCAGATAATGTCATTCCTGGCATTCGACAATTTCGCGCCGAGCGCGGTTCAGATGTCCCAGTCCGATAAGCTGTCACTGATGTCAGTTCTTCGAACTCTTAACCAGATGCTTGGCTGCTCCCTACAGTCCCTCCGCAGCAAACCCAGGATGTCTCAAGCAGCACACTGATGGGGCAAGTCAGCACTGCCTCTGGGACTGTTTGCGTTGATGGCCTTATCTCAGGACAAAGGTTTCTGTCTTCAAGTTAAGGCAGAGAACTTTGTTCACTCTACCAGGGGACTGCAAAGAGACAAGGAGAGTTTGGTGAAGGAGAACGAATAAACCACACATGAATAGCTGGAACAATGTGCTTATGTCCTTTTCTAGATAGTCAAGGACATTTTGGGCCTACATTGAAAAATTTATATTTGATCTGACTCATTTATTTAAATGTATTTTTACACTGGTCTAACTGAAAATAATGGTTTTCAGTTTAAACCTGTTTTGTCAAATTTGAGAGCAAATAACACCATATAAAAGTAAACACTATTGTCAGTGCTATTTTAATTAGTAAATAGTATTGTTGCTTGAGTGTTGATGTGCAGAAAACAAACTGCTATAGCTTTACTGACTGCATAACTTATTGTGGGATTTATATTTATTTTTCTTTCTTTCTTTCTTTCTTTCTTTCTTTCTTTCTTTCTTTCTTTCTTTCTTTCTTTCTTTCTTTCTTTCTTTCTTTCTTTCTTTCTTTCTTTTTCTTTCTTTCTTTCTTTCTTTCTTTCTATTATGCATATAGACATTTGGCTGTAATTACAGTTAAACTTAATATATATTTTATTCTTAAGTGAAGATCATGCATGGTAACCCACTAGTAATGACACAAGTATTAGCAAATCCTTATAAAGGAACTACTAATTACTTAAATCAGCATTATAAAGTGAAAAGCATCATAAATCCCTAATATTGGCAGATGTCATTGTAAGCTTTTGAGATGTAAGTAAGAATTTGGTACCAATACTTGCATCGTTACTAATGGGTTACCATGACCTTTACTTTAGAATTAATTATTCATAATGCATTATTCATATTAATTTTGAACATATATAAAGTAGTTCTTAGTAGTTCTTGGGGAGGTATGAACAAAATAGTTACTGATTAGCTAATAGTGAACTACCATATTCGACTAAGCACTATTGCTTACTAATTCATTAATCAGAGTTTCTTGTTAGATACTAGCAGTTTCTAGAGTGCTTATATTGCATTACTCATGTGTTGTTGTGTATTTATTCATTAATGATGGAACAGTATTCTAAAGTGTTACCAATAAGTGTATCAAAAGGCCTTAAATTAATGGTAATTTTACTTATTGGTCATGTTTCTACTTCCAATTTAGATTCTGATAAGGGACGTGCGTTTATGGACAGTTTGCTTAGCAAACATACAGGCATTAGATTAATCACAATGTAATCTTGTAAAACCTGAAAGTAGCAGTAATTAATAATTATCATACCATATTATGCAACTGCATGTCATATTATTGGATTAAGAATCTGTCAGTAAATTAATCTAAATTCAGTAGCTAATCTGATGCAGATCCCTTCTGCACAGGTAGTGCTTAAACCAGAGGATGTCTTTTAATTCCCTGTTATTATTCATATATACAGTGAGATAATTAATTACGCCTGTTTATTAAGCACTCAGGGTAGAAGGTTTGTGTGTTTGATCATGCTGACACTAATGTGATGATGGCTCACTAGTATTTGAAGTCATGTTGCCCTACAAAGTGTGCCTGCAAGGTTATTATGTTGCTTACATTAATTTGATTCTGCACACACAAATAATGCAAATGGATTTTATATTTTAAGATCTGTGTTTGTAAAATGAGAAGCTTAACTGTACAAACACTGATTTAGAAATCAGAGGAGCCCAGGGCCATGGATGTTCTGTCACAGCTCGTGATTCATTGTGTTTGATCTAGTGACTTGTTTAGGGGCCAACAGCAGTCAGAGGGCAGTAGGACCTTCTCCACACTGATTATACAAGCTGCTATGTACCATACGGCTAATGTTAATACTGTAATTTCTTTCTCTCTGTCTGGTCATTCATCTTACTTCTACTCTGCCATTTATAACTCCTCGCCTGCATACTCTGACTACTAATTGAACAAAAATATAAACCAATTACTGTTTGATTACTGCCTATAACCTCTCAAGAGAAGCTCTGCAAATCAAGATAATTATATTTGTTGAAGTTGTTTTCCAAATGAAAATAGTCCAGTTTATGTTTACCTATGATACTTAAGGGGTTGTTTGCACACTCATCTGAACTATGTTTTTTGAAGAGGGAGTGTATATTTTACGTTAATATTTTATTTTTCACATAAAATAGATGTTTAATATCTAGTATACAGTAAACAGTGTTATTTTATTAGCATTGAGATGCCATTATAGCTTTTATTATTAGTTTGAATTTTCATTGTTTGTATTAATAGTTTGGAATTCCATTCATTCATTCATTGTTCTATTATTATTATTATTATTAAATATTTAATGTAACGTAATATATGATTAATTTTATTTCCATTTTAGTTAGTTATTTTAGTACAAATTTAACTTCAAGTTGAAATAAATGCAAACAAGAAATGTAGAAGCTGAATCACTTTCCAACTTAAAACATCTCCATTTTGTATTAAAACAGGGGTTTGTATTCCTAAAGAACATCACTTGGGTCAATTTTCATCTCTCTGTCTCATAAATGTAGGTTTGCCTTATTTTTTATGGTAAGAATTATGATTTTCAGTTGGACATACACTATATTGCCAAAATAATTGGTTCACCCCCTTTTAATGAAAGGTTTGTCTACTTTAGTTATTTATATGAGTACAAATCTTAATGTTTAAGCATATAATGATAGTCTAGGGAATTATGTGCTTATAATTTTATAGCAACAGTATGGACAGAACCCTTTTCTATTCTAACATGACAGTGCCTCTGTGTATAAGGCAAGGATCAAAGATAAATGATGATTCAGTCAGTGTGGAAGAACTTGACTGGTCTGCAGAAAGCCAAGTCCTAATCCCAGCTGAACACTTCTGGTGTGACTTTAAATGCAGACCTTGAGCCAAAAACTCATCACCAAACACCTATGACTTGTACATTCATTATTTGGACAAAAGTACTGGGACAACCCATTCTTTAGAAGAGAAAAAGGCACTTCCAAACCATGTCAACAAAGATGGAAACATAATTAATGTACTTAAAATTGTATTTCCACCTCTGTTGCAACAGTTTTGAAGTGTATGAAATGACTGTACCATATGTACAAGTTATTGGTGTTTGGTGATTAATTTTTGGCTCTAGGTCTGCATTTAAAGTCACACCAGAGGTGTTCAGCTGGGATTAGGACTTGGCTTTCTGCAGACCAGTCAAGTTCTTCCACACTGACTGAATCATAATTTATCTTTGATCCTTGCCTTATACACAGAGGCACTGTCATGTTAGAATAGAAAAGGGTTCCTGTCCAAACTGTTGCTATAAAATTAGAAGCACACAATTCCCTAGAATAACATTATATGCTTAGACATTAAGATTTGTACTCATGGAAATGACTAAAGTAGTCAAACATTTCATTAGAAGGGGGTGACCAAATACTTTTGGCAATATAGTGTATTTCAAAGAGTTGTGCTGTGCTATGAGTGATGCTTTACACCTACACACGCTTACAGATTTATTCATGTCTGTTTACCTAGAATGTCTGATTAAGCTTGCAGAACTGGCAGAACACTGCTTGTGAAAATATATTTTCATATTCTGAGATATATTTAGTTTTATGGAGTCTTCTGTTATTATGTGTTTGTGTAAAGGACAAAATAGTTTAACATAGGATGTCCCTTCATAAACTTTTAAGCCCTATACAGCTCTAAAACAGGAAATGAGAGGCCAGGAGAGGAATATTTTCTGGAAATATGACAAATAGTGTATTATGTAACTAAACTAAGTTGAAGGAGCATTATCAAATTTATTTCATAGATTTACCCCAAATAATCTCAAAGCATTATTTAGTGTTCTGAGGCAAGTAGTAAAGCCCATCAAATTTGTTGTAAGAAGATGCTATTAATGCAAAAATAGGAATGTATTAATTTGGTTTTATGTAGGGTCATGACTGTTAGAATGAATATTTATTTAGACTAAATTAATGAAGAATAATTGAGAAAGCAAAGGAAATAAAGGAAATAAATAAGAAAGAAAGAAAAATAAAGAAATAGAAGAAAAGAAAAGAAAGAAAGAAAGAAAAAGAAAGACGGCATGCAATGAAATACTTTTAGTTTCATGGTGGCTTGTCATTATTAATATTTCCTCATTCACTAGAGATAGTCTGCATCTGAAGAATCACACACACACACACACACACAACACACACACACACACACACACACACACACACACACACGTTGGTTTTTATGGTTTACGGGACTTTCATAGGCGTAATGGTTTTTATACTGTACAAACCGTATGTGCTATTGCCCTACACCTACCCTACACCTAAACTTAGCCCTCACAGGAGACACACATTTTCCCACAAAAAAACTCACTCTGCATGATTTATAAGCACACTGAAAACACACACACACACCCACATTATACACACCACACACCACAACACACACACACACACACACACACACACACACGAGTGAGATTAACAGATCTAACTACACCTGAGAGATAGTGCTTCGTTATCGGTCATTATGAACATAATGCTCTGACTGCCATTTAAAAAATAAACAAAGCATGAGATTAACATTCCACCCAGCTTCTTGTTTCTCGTGATATAGCATTGTTGCAAATAAAGTACAAAGTGTCTGAGAGAGATAAAGTTTCAGACACAGTGAGAGAGAGAGAGTGCAAATAAGAGAGAGAGGAAGATATGATTGGAGGGACGCACACAGGGACAACCACAAATCCTCTCTTTGTAACTGTGCCAAGAGTCCACGCCTCTGTTTTTCCTCTATCTGTACAGTGTCAGAACAGAGACCAACATACTCCTGTCTCCGGTACATGAAGAATTCAATTATGTGTTTATGTGCAACTTTCCCTCTCTGTGTGTGGAGAGAATGTCTGTAGTGAATGTCAATGTTGCTTTCTCCCACCGGGGAGTGAGAGAACAGAGAGAGCCACAAAGTGAAAGAGTGACGATAGCTCTGTACAGTGAAGGACCAAATAAATAAAAGGGCTGCTGAAGTTGGCTGGCAGGTCTGATCTATGCATGTCTACATGATAAACATGAATCCATTTGGCTTCATGGGAAAACCTTAAGACAGTTAAAAATGTGAGAGGCTGAGTTTGGGTTTTGATGTGGCTCTCTGCTGCGTTGTGGTTAGAGCTCAGGGCTGGTAACCGGAAAATTGATGTATCAAGCCCTACAAGAAGTGAGCCATGAGCGATCGCCATGTGTGCCCATGAGCAAGACACTGAACCCAAGGATGCTGGAGGGGAACTATCCCTTTAATAATAGTCCTTATAGTCACTTTGGACAAAAGCATTTGCTACAAGACCTGACAGACCTAAACTACAGCTTAAAAACCTCTGTAAGCACAATTCAGCACCACGGACAGCTCCTAGTGTTCCTAGTGATTTTTATTAAAAAGTGCATTAAAAGTGCAAATTGTTCATGTTGCATACATGTGCATTTTTAAATGGGTAATTATCTAGTGTTTGAATAAAAAACATGGGGGATTATTTTCTTTGCCCCCTCTGTTTCAAGACATGTCTCCAGCCAACCAGTAATGACTTCAATGGAATAGATTTCCTTTGGAAATCAATATCCATCTAAGACGTATACTGCATATCAATGCCCTCTCAGAAACCATTAGATGGGATTTTAATATGAAAAAAGAGTATAAAAAAGGTTGCCATATGTTTATATTTAACTTAAAACAGTTTATTTTCTTTCTTTGAATAGATCCTAATCATATTTGTTTCAGAACCTAGCTCTATTTATGGTGAAATGTGTACTCTTTTTATTGATTCCGAGTACACTTTGCTGCCCACGTTCACTCTTTTCATTGAACTCTGATACCTTACTCCCTTCTTCTCTCTCATGTGTTTCATCTGATCTGGGACAGCTATCTATGATGGTTTTCATAATAATACTGTAGGTCTCCTGGCACATTGATTCATCATTAAACAGCACTCACTGCTCCATGTACATGTGTAGGGTGACTGTATATATATATATAATACATATATATGTGTATGTGTGTGTGTGTGTGTGTGTGTGTGTGTACTGTGTGTGTGTCTGTGTGCTTGCAGAAACTGTGCTACACTATCATTTAAAATATTAGTATAGCTTTAAAATAATATATTCAATAAATAATTAAACACTTAATTAATAATAAATAAGTATCAATAAAAATAAATTAGTAGCGTATTAGAATGATCAAGTGACAATGAAGACTGCTTTTCATCTTAGAAATAAAATGAAATTTTAAAAGCTATCCAAATAGCTATTATAAATACAGACTTTGCAGACTTGGTGAGCACAAGATAATTATTTCAAAATTACCAGTTATTCCAAACATTTGACCACTAGTGTTGTAACGAATCTGGCCTCTGTGGTTCCCCCTGATCCTCACCAGAGGTCACCATCACCTGAGTATTGACTTCTCTCTCCGAACTCCATTTCCCATCATCCTGTACCAGGACTCTGATTGCTAGTTCACCTGATGCTCATCTATGGGACTACTTAAGCCACACTCAGACACACTCATCGCAAAGTCTTGTACTGCCCTGGCTGACATTTCTGAGCGGTCTCATCTTTCTCTGTTTGATCATTGTGTTTTGACTCTGGACTGTTTCACTCGTTTTGGATTGACATCTGCCTGCCTTTTGACCCTCTTGTCTGCCTTGATACTCTGCTCATGTCTCTCCTCTGATATCCCTGTTACCGTTAACCACCACTGCCTGTTAACTCTTATTAAAACTGCAAATGGATCCCCACTCTGTTGACTCATCATTACAAGTGTATATACAGTTGTTTTATACAAAAATATTAATTTGTATTCTGTGAGTTAAAATGATTACAACTGTATGTCATACAATACATGATTTGTATAATACATTTTAAAAATAATTTTGAAAAAAAAAAGTTTAGATTAGTTATTTCAGTATATTTCCTGGGAAACTCTGCTCTGGATTGTTTCTATACAAAGTTTTTTTTCATTTCAGGCAGCCATACTTTAAATATTACTGAACACAACATACCATTGAAGAGCCATTTGGTTAATTTCTTTGAGCAAGACATACACCAGCTGTATATAATCCCAATTCACCTGTCATCAATTCATTAATCTCTTATAACTTCATTTTATTCTCACTGACGTTTCCAATGCTTCAGTCTGCGTCACATTACTGTGTCTTTCGAGTGTCTTTCTGGCCTGATTCACTGACATACAAGGAGGTTATTGTTGAGCTTTAATGCAACGTTGCTTCAACTCACCTGGTACCCAGGCACTCAAAGGTCGAGCCAGGGCCAGATATTTATTAGACCATTACACTTCTCAGACCCCCTCCACTGTCGGATCACGCTGTAAATTGAAATAAAATAGATGTGTTGCAAAGGCGCAACACTAACTTCATAGCAGAGCCTTAAGCTATGAAATATCAGAAATCTCGCTCATGTCAATTCATCAAAGTAACGGACCGATGACAGAATGACGAAAGGGCAGGGATGGGAGACGTGGGGGTTTCAGAGAAAAGGAGGGAGGCTCTGCAATAGCAGGAATTTCTGTTGCTATTCTGAGGTGAAGAGGGTTTGAGGAACCCAGGTGGCAAGCGACATGACTGCTGTTCAGGGCTAATTACATCTTTCTCTGTCGATCTCTCTCGCCTTGACCTCAGTGCCATGTTTTTCACATCATACTGATTTTAGACATCAGAGTGACTTAGAAGAAAGAGATAAACACTTAAACAAGCTTCTAAAATTAAAACCACCATGTAAAAATAGCACTATATTTGTACTCACATTTCTATTTTTAATTTGATTGCAGAGTGTTCTAAATTAGAACATGATCAGCCTGAGATAAAATACTTCAGAATTACGTTTCCATTTAAGAATTTAGGGTTGGTAAGATTTCATGTTTTTGAAAGAAGTCTCTTATGTTCACCAAGTAAAAAAATTAAATAAAATAAAAAATATTGTAAAATATTACAATGTAAAACAAATATTATATATACTTTACAATTTAATTTATTCCTGTGATGGCAAAGCTGACCACATATGGAAAGTGTGATTTTTTTAATTTATTTTTTTATTTTCCAAGGATTATTTATACAAAAGAAAGCTCAAAAGAAAACTATATATGTGAATGTTAAAAATGTGAATAAACGTTTTACTGCTAGTTTTGATAAATCTAATGAATACTACCTGAGTATTCGTTTCGTACAAAAAAAAAAAAAAAAAAAGACTGACCCCAGATATTTGAATGGTAGTGCATTTCAGTAGCAGTGCTGTGATAATGATATGACACTCCTTGTTAATTGTATGTGGAAAACTTCTTTGCATGAGGAAAACAATATTACGTATTATGTTTAAATTTTCAGTATTATTATGATTTATAGAACATTTCTTTATCAGGTAGATTAATTGAGAGAAAATAGTTTAAATGAATCCACTGCCAAGTGTATTTAACTTGTTGGCTAATTACATTTTAAAGCACAATATTCAATATTATTTAAATTACAGTGGATCTACTGCAGTCTTCAGTATCTTTTTGCAAAATGCAACATTAGTTTGGTGATTCTATAGACAGACATAATTGTAAATGGGTACAGCGTCTCCTAATTTTAACTGCTGCTCACACCAACATTCCCTTTGCTCAGACTGAAATAGACTGCTGGAAAGCTTCAGAGAACACAGCTCATCCATTGTTTTTTATTCTGCTTAAAAAGACTCAATCAATTCTCTTATTTGGGCTGTGAGGTGCCAACTTACAAACTAACCCTGCTATTTTTTTAGGAAGTGAAGAAATTTAGTTACATGTAAAATAGTTTGTTTATCCAATCAGATGCGATTTTAGATTTTTACCCCAAGTGGCACATGGGAAAATTTCTTGAAATGTTACACGCTTAGGGCAAATATGAAACATGGATTATAAAATAAATTTTAGAAAGGGAAACTGCCCAATAAAACCATCTGTTAAGCCTTTTGCGATTTCTGTTCACTATAGTTCATAACCTACCTGTCTGCTCAGTTAAATTTAAGTCTATCTGTCAGCTTTCCAAATGTCCTACCCTGTCCCTGATAGGCACTGGTTTCCAACTCAGCTGCACCCTGACACAGGTTAAGATGATCACAGACACAGCTGTTCCACAGTTCAGCCAGCATGTCTCTCATGACAGGCTCACCCACAGTGAACTCATGCACACACCGTTGGGTGATGCTATTGCTGTATAGGGAGCTAACACAATGGCCTTTGATTGTGCAATGTAGGGGACAGAGGGGCAGGAGCTATGGCACAAGCTTCTGCTCTCACTGTAATGATACAGCAGGCACAATTTTCAACAGGAACATTAGCCATATGCAGACTTATAGAGTCAGCACAACATTTTATTATTCGAAGAATTGTCCAGCTTCAGTGTCATCGAAGGGCCCTGGTGTAAAAATATGCAAAAAAAGAAACAAGTCATGGGGTTCCATGCATAACCATGTTCTCTATCAGAATATGTTATTTTATACTTTTGCTTATTTTAAAGGAAAAGCTACACATTTACACTTCCTCTGTCACGTTCTATTTCCTTTGGGTATGCATTTTTGTCCCTGACAGTGTGGGACAGCTTTCACAGCAACTGTCAAAAGGTGATGCTGCCATCATGAATTTGTCTGGCTTATAAACATGTCTGGTCCTCTCACAGGCCCAGAGGGCTGTTTGAAGTTTCTTACTTACAGGTGGATTGTATGTCTGTGTGCATCAAAGGGGATCGCTTTGTGAACTTAAAAAAAAAAAAACATGCCTTTTAAAAAGTTTTATGTAGCACAAAGGCTGCTTTTTCAAATTTTATTTTCTTAAATGTGATTCATATGAAAATATACTACCACTCAAAAGTAGTATGGGGTAATATTTTTATTTTTTGAATAATATTTCTGAAGAATCTTCAGAATTCAGATCTTCAGTGACACTAAACATTCTTAAAAATAAAGTTTTGTTTTTGTATTTGTTTTTTTGGCAGTAAGGCCATTGAAGAACCATTTTAGACTCCTCAAAGAATATTTCAGTGAACTGTTCTTAATACATTGTTTTCCCCCTAAAGCCTGGAACACACCAAGCCGATGGTCGGCCGTCGGGCAGTTTTATTCTCAGTGTGTTCCGCACGTTGGCTGAAGTTGGTCCTCGTCGGCTTTTTGGACGTGCTACTTGGCCATCGGGAGTCGAGCGTTAGTGTGGAGATAATTCAAATAATCTAGAGAACCTTTTGTGGAATGGAAAGGTTCCATAGATCCTGAAGGTTCTTCATGGTGCCATAGACAAAATAAATGGAGTAAAATATTTTACAATATTACCGTTTTCACTGTATTTGTGATCATATAAATGTAGTTTTGGTGAGCAGAAGAGACCTCTTTAAAAAAAAACGAACAATAAATAAATAAATACATATTTCAGAACCCAAACTGTTGAATGATATAGTGCAAATTTTTGTTTTTGAAATCAACCCTGTAATGTTTATAGTCTTCTGTGCATATAAATGGAGATAAGAGAAAGTATTTTAACCTTTTGTTTAGTAATAACGGCCAGTTTGCAAAGACTTACTTCATTACAAGTCGTTTACAAAACAGAATATGTGTGTGTGTGTGTGTGTGTGTATGTGTGCGTGTGCGCGATAAAATATTCCGGTCAACAATATCCTTAAGTAACATAAGGCCCTACTGTGAAATTAGTATTTAGCAATAATCTAACATGACCTAGTCTGAACCAGAGAACAAGTTGTCCCAAAACTTATCAGCTCTACTCATGAATATTAATTGCATAACGTTCACCCTGCAGTCCTACCTGATTTAGTGGAAGACACAGATAAATAAGTGCTAGTCACAGTGGGATTGCTGCTTGGTGCATTGCTGATGCAACCTTACTTGTATGTTGTTTAACAAAACATTGCTAAATAAAAATTAAATTGAAACTGTACTGATGCAATAATTATTTAAACAAAACATTCTAAAGAAAGTGGTGGTGTTTTTTATTTACAGAGCTTTTACATTCATTCATCAAATATGGTTTAAAGTATAATTTTAAAGTAAAAAGATAATTTAAACTTAAAAAAGCACATGAATGATGAATAAATAAGATACATTTTGTTTCAAAACTTCCAAATTACCTTTATTTGCAGTGGGTGGAAGCAAATCACATTTTTTTTTACCTCCAATATATCTTCCTTAATCACATTCCAAAAATGCTTATAAAATTCTGCCGGAAGCCCATCAATACCAGGAGCTTTAGCAACAGAAAGTTGCTGAACTGCTTTTGACAGTTCATGTATCGTTATTTCAGAGTCTAAATCTTTTTGTTGTTCAGTATTCAATTTAGGTAGCTATTTAAATAAAAAATCCGTACTTGAGACTGTCACGTTTCTGTTGTGTTTTGCCATGTCTGTCTTTGACCTAGTTTTCCCCATTTTGTTTAATTAGACATTCATTTCACCTGTTGTCTTAATTAGCTCATTGGTTCCCTTTGTTTTATTCATGTTTTATAAGTCCTCAGTTCTCTCTTAGTCTCCGTCCATTCTCGTCCATGTTATGCTGTTATACTTGCCTGTCTCCTGAATGTACTAATTAAAATACCTTTTATTTATCTCCTTTGTCTTCGTGTGATTGTGCCTCATCAACCTGTGACAGAGACATCACACTTTTGGTCTCCAAACAATTCCTTATAAAAATCCATTACAATCATCCTCATTTATTTGGGATCAGATGTCAAAGTTCCATTACTATGTTCCAGTAAAATATGTTTTCTTTCCATCTCGTTCTTTTCCAAATTAAAGAAAAAAGAACTAGGATCATCCATGTCCTTCAATAAAGAAAAGCGAGCTCTAATTAAAGCTCCTTTTGCAGTTTCATGGAGAAGAGTTCCCAAAGATATCTTTCTTTTTTCCAACATGTTTACATTTGCTAAATTATTAAACTATTAGTGTGAGCAGTATAATTTTGGCAAAACATTCTTATTTGGGGTTTTCCCACTTCCCACCATTGTACAATATTTTCATAATCATTTTTTTTCCCTTTCCATTTATTCCACAATATTATAAAACTCTCACTAAATTTTAAATCATGCAATAATTTAATGTTAAAATGCCAATAAAAACTAAGACTTTTAGATTTTTTTAAGCTTAGTTCAAATGAACACAAATGATTGTCCGTAAAAACAATTTGGGGAAATAAATGATTTTTTAACACTATTATTCTTACTTCTACTAATATAAAACCTATCCAGCCTTGCTGAACTAATATGATCGCTAGAAAGTTTTACCCATGTATACTGTCTTGACATTGGATGACGTTCTCTCCAAACATCAATTAGATAATAATTCCTAATAATATTGCTTAAAACGGTAACTGAAGGAGGACAAGGTTCCTCTCCATTCCTATCTAAAGTAAAATCTAAAGTGCAATTCCAATCACCGCCTAAAACCAAAACTGCATCCTTATCAAATACTTTTAAACTATCATTCACTTTCCTAAAAAAACGTATTCTCTCTGTTTCATTATTTGGGGCATATACAGTATATTAATGAAAACAAACAACAAACCAGTTATTCCCACCTGAAGAGCTAAAGCCCTACCTTTTTCTATCTCACAAGTAGAAACAACAGTCATATGTATATTTTTCCCAAAAATAATAGAGCATGACTAAATAAAATGTTTCCCTCCTATCACATTCTCCAGTCAATCTCATCTATCTGATCACTATGAGTTTCCTGTAGGAATGTAATATTAATGTTTTTTGTCTGTATATATGTAGATAGAACTGCCCTTTTATTTTTTTCCCTCCCTCCATTCATATTAATGGTTCCCATTTTTAAGCTCTCCATATAAAGAGGGAAAAGAAAGAAAAAGAAACAATTGAAACCAAAAAGAGAAAATGATTAAAGATAGAAGAGAAGATTCACCCTTTGTGACATTAGACAGTTAGGGTCTAGTTAGTCTTATAACCGGACGTTTTCCTCTCCTTAATTGTGTTACAAATTTCTTCAGTCTAAACCTTTTCCTTCTATTAAGTTCCTCAAAACCTACTGATTTCTGTATTTTCATTACTGAAATTAAGAACTTATTAACATCTGGAAAAACCTCTCTTACTTCAAACTTTCTGCCAAAAGGTTCATCTAGAAAATCATTGATTTATTTTACAGTGTACAACTGTTCATCCCCACACTGAGAAGGGATATCAGACATAGTCATCATCATCATCATCATCACCTTCCTCCATTCCATGACCAATTTACTCTTCCTCTATTTGTGTATGTGACGTATGTGAGGAATAAAAAAAAACGTTGAACCTTGAAGAACTGCTTCCAGGGCGCCGCAGCATAAATGGCTGCCCACTGCTCCAGGTGTGTGTTCACGATGTGTGTCTGTGTTCACTGCTGTGTGTGTGCACTTGGCTGGGTTAAATGCAGAGCACGAATTCCGAGTATGGGTCACCATACTTGGCTGCATGTCACTTCACTTTCACTTTTTTCACTTTTATACTTTATATAGCTTACATACTGTATTCCCATAGCAACACATCTCAGCTTGAGAGAAGAAGACAATCTAACAATGTTTTCTCTTTCCATTTTGTATGGACACAGTTTCTAAAATCTGATTTCACAGGACAAGAAAAACAAGCAATCTTCTCTTGTTCACTCTCCAATGACTGCAAAAAGAAGAGCACACAACATAACACCACTGGAGTGCTCTCTGTCCTCGTTGAGTAAATATTCAATTGTATGTGTTCTGTCTTCAGCGGAGAGTGTATGTCATACATCTATATGTTCAATCATGTAATGCCACTGTCTAGTGATGGCTTCTTAGAAGCTGAGCAAGAGTTAATAACAATGTCATTCTCTCAGAGCTGTTCTGTTATGCTTCTACTGAAGGTGTGACCAAAAGTAACTCAAAAGGGCATTTTATTGGAGCATCTCTGTGGTTATTGATTTAACTAGGTTAAGCTGCAAAGAAAGAAAACAGCTTACCGGCTGCCTGCACTACTGATGATTTTCCTTGGTCAGCAAAGCCTACCTGTGTATAAATGAAGAAAAATAAATATTAATCAAGTTTAGGTGCATTGATATGATTGGTGACATGTGACAAACCTAAATTTCTTTCCAGGTATTTGCTGTCTCACCTTCAAGACCATACATAGTCAGCTGTCTATGTGGAAACTATCTCTATCCGTAAGCAATACCACAATCTATTAATACAATCTATCTATCTATCTATATCTATCTATCTATCTATCTATCTATCTATCTATCTATCTATCTATCTATCTATCTATCTATCTGTCTGTCTGTCTGCTGTCTGTCTGTCTGTCTGTCTGTCTGTCTCTGTCTGTCTGTCTGTCTGTCTGTCTGTCTGTCTGTCTGTGGGACCTTGTGATGCTGATGACTGTAGTAATGGCTACTGAAAGTTTGTCTCTCCTTAGTGGCCGAGCTAATTAAACTCTAATGTGCACAATAAGCAGTTGTACATCCATCTGTTTGATCATTTTAAACATATGAAAAACATCATGCACAAGTTTTTTTAGTATTCGTCTGTCTGTCTGTCTGTCATGAAATCAGATTGGTAGAGCAGCATTCCAAGAACACTGAATTAAATATCAGAATGAGTGAATCAATGACTCATTAATTTAGTTTTTACTTTTACTTTACTTTACTTTTTAGTCATTTAGCAGACCCTTTTATCCAAAGCGACTTGCAAATAAGAAAAAGCAGCTAAAACTATAAGTTAAAACTCTATAAATACTATATATACACATTTAAGAAAATTGAGAAATTAAATAAAATGAGAAATGTATACAACAACACTTCAAAACTTAACATTTAAATGAAAACAAAAAATAAAGCTAAAAACAATTCAAAATATTAAAACAACAAAAGGTATGAGTATAAAAAATATTCTAACATGACACTAAGCCATCTAACACCCTATATATATATATATATATATATATAATATATCTATATATATATGTATATATGTTATTTAATTGCCATGTAGTATGTTGAAGTAACCTTACTAAAATAACTCCAACCTATTAAAACTAAAACTAAAGAAAATACCTATAAAGACATAATGAATTCATACATAATTTATCTAAAATTTTAATAGATAGCAAATCAAACGGCAGTAGTTTATCAGTAATCCTAAAAAAAAAAACAACACTGTCAAACACACATGTTAACAAACAACAACTTACACATAGTAAGAATTGGTTATAAAAACTAAAACAGAAGTGAAACAAGCAGTAAGAAAGAAGATAAATAAAAAGTGATACTTATATCCTTTGGCAGTGTCTCTGCCCGGTGGAATCGCATGGTAGAGTCGATGGTCTTTACACTCTTCGGTCTGCACACAAGGAGGTCTTCATGCGAAGGCTGCCGCGACCGCTGCCAAGGTAAACTACGCTTTTTATACCCATCTAACAAAATACTACTTCAATTCAGCTGAACACACTTTCCTTTTTTCACTTTAGTTTTTATGAGTGAATCATTAAATAATTAACTCAACTGATTGATTCCACAACAGCACTCTTGCATATGCGAAACAGATCATCCTATTTGCCTACATTTGGTAAAATAATTCAAATGAAATAAAAATCAAAGCAAACAACAATGATATTAGGCTAAATCTGTCAAAAGATGAGTGGATTATTTCCTTTTTTATCTCTTCAAGGAGAGAAAGCCAAACTCGGCTTAAAAAAAAGAAAGAAAATTGATGTTTTCACAGTTCAGCTGAACAAATTATCAAGTAAAATGAACAAATTACTCTAATGGCCTGTTTTTTTTTGTGAATAAATCCAACCCCACACACCAAACCAACACATAATAAACAATAATCCTTGGGTTTAGGGGCAGGAGATCTTGCAGTTTTGAAAAATAAACATTCACTGCATAGCAGTCCTGCATTATTCTCCTAACACCCACTTCTCCTTCCCATTGTTCCCTCCCACACTCTCCCGCCTCTCTCTTTGCTCTTTTCATTTTCCCTTGGTGCTCTCAGGAGCCGTGAGTCCTTTTCTGTTTTCTGTCTTGTTGTATCTCCTGTGCTCTTTCCATTTCAGCCTCTCAATTTCCTCTCTCTCTCTCTCTCTCTCTCTCTCTCTCTCTCTCTCTCTCTCTCTCTCTCTCTCTCTCTCTCTCTCTCTAACACTCTCTCATGTAAGCCCACCGTTCGCGGGAAGTCAGCGGATACGTTGAGCCGTTCGGGCTCACGTAAGCCCGCCGTTCGCGGGAAGTCAGCGCCCCCAAGAGTTGTTCCTGTACAGCTCTCCCTTGCCTCTGCTGGTTCCGTCCAGCTCACCCTTTTAAATTAAATGGCCTCCGCTGGTCCGTCCAGCTCTCCCTGCCTCTGCTGGTTCCGTCCAGCTCACCCTGGCCTCCGCTGGTCCCGTCCAGCTCACCCTGGCCTCCGCTGGTTCCGTCCAGCTCACCCTAATTATTTGTATTATATTTATTTGTTTTATTTTTATTTATTATATAATTAACAAAAGCAAAAAAGGCCTCCGCTGGTTCTGTCCAGCTCACTTTTGTCTCCGCTGGTATTTATTATATAATAATCCCGTCCAGCTCACCCTGGCCTCCGCATTTATTTTTGTTGATTTGGTCCCGTCCAGCTCACCTGGGCCTCCGCTGACTAAATATAAATGTCCCGTCCAGCACCCCTTCTGCGCTTTCTGAGCGCCCAAAAAAAAAAAAAAAAACAAATTATATATATATATATATATATATATATATATATGGAGAGTGTTTTGGGATTTTGTATTGTGTGAGCGCTTCCAGACTAATTATTCACTCTTGGTTTGGGGTGGTTTGCCCCCGAGGCTCGCCTGCTGCTGAAATAGTAAGCTTCCCGAGCGTCCTCCAGTGCCGGTTCCGTCCGGCTCTCCAGAGCCCCTGCTGGTTCCGTCCAGCTCTCCAGAGCCCCTGCTGGTTCCGTCCAGCTCTCCAGAAACACAAAACACTACAGCCCCTGCTGGTTCCGTCCAGCTCTCCATAGCCCCTGCGATAGAGAGAGAGAGATGGGGAGAGGAGGGTTCCGCCACGGCCACCCACGGCTCCCGATCCGCCACGGCACCCAAGGCTCCCGATCCGCCATGGCCACCCAAGGCTCCCGATCCGCCATGGCCACCCAAAGCTCCCGATCCGCCATGGCCACCCAAGGCTCCCCGATCGCCATGGCTCCAGGAATGGGCTTATTAAAGACCGCCCTGGAGGCCACCTGTCCGGACTCAAGGTCCCGCTCATCTTAACTGAGGCCTCCAGAGCGCCCACCCCCCCCTCCCCTATTTTAATTTCATGTTATACGGCGCGGGGACGCCCTATGTGTAGAAGGGGGGGGGGGTTTTTAAATACAAATAATGTCAGACTTTGTCTTCCTCTGCCTTTGTTTCCTCACCCTTATTTGGTCCGTCCTGTTCCCATCATTAGTTAATTAGTCTCCGTCTGTGTCTTGATTTCGTCCCAGGTGTTTCCAGTTTGTCTTCCCTAATATAATCAGTCCTGCTTCATGTTTCCTGTCGGTCATTGTAAATGTTATTGAAGTGTATGTACCCCTACCTTTAATCTGTGTCTGTCTACCTCCGAGTAAAAGTCCATTGTTCATTGTTATCCTCGTCTCCTCGTTCCTGGATCCTCCCGCACATTGTGACAAAATACTGTGTGGGAAAATGTATTTAAATACATATACACTATTTGTGTTTTGAAAACCTGTTTCCACAAAACACAGTTGTGTTTGTCACTTTAAAAATTGCAGTCATGTTGTTTTTATCATTCATCATTTTTTGTGCTGTTAGTAGTTGTGGTGTGCTACATTCATATTTAAAGTATTCACACTAGGGGATCTGATCCATTTACATTGGCCCCCCAGTCCAGTTCAACGGTTGCACAAGTTTATAAAGTGCGGTTTGTTTAACCATGCCCTGGCCCGCTTAACTATACACATTAGTGTATTCTAGCGCTAGTTATCATTATGACAGCAACAACTTTATTATTGATATCACACTTTTTAAATTAGTTGAATTGTCACGTTTTCTGTGTGTTTGTGTCTGCACACCAGTCTAGTAACATTTTTAAATGTAACAAACTCAAGCTCTTTAAAGCAGATTGAATTATTCAATTTAATTATTTTTATTGATCAATGCTTATCTTATATTAAATGGCTAATGTGAAATTTTGTCAGGTGTTAGTAGTTAATGGCCAGTAGCATTTGAGAAAATATCATTCATCATTTTTTGTGCTAGTATATAATTAGTTTTTTTATGTTTTTATGGAATTTAACATTTTATTTTTTTAGTAAAGGCAACTGTGGTCAAGAAAGACGTGCTGCCATCTGCTGATATTAAGAGAACAACTATGATTTTGAGAGATTTGTGTACTTAGAGGTTTGCCTTTTAAGATGTATTCACACAAAGTAGGGGATCTGATCTGGGTTTTGCAGATGGCATTCTTTGGCTGCTTGAGCGTGATTGGCAGAGGACCCCACAGTCCAGTTCACTGTTGCATTGGAAGACTGTTAAGTGTTAAATGCAGAAGACAAAATTTCAATGCTGGTTATATTATGTATATTTGTGAATGTGACAAATAAAAAATATTTTTCTTCTAATTAAATTAAAATGATTATATTAAATATTATATATTAATATATTAAATATATTTAAATGACTATATTAAAATGAATGAATTACAGTAGTATACTGATTAATTTTACTATTAAACAGTACAGTTTGCAACTTTAAATCAAATACAGTTTGCTACTGTAAATCTTAATTACAGTAAAGTTACTGTAAAAACCCTTTGAAATGTCCAACAGTGTACATTTAGATTAATAATGGGACTGGTTCTCATCTTATTGATGAACAGGTATTGTAGTTTGTGAGTAAAGCTGCAAATTCCACCATTGACCTCAGTTGCCTCTGTAATAATCCTCTGATATCTGCCTGTTAGCGAAAGGACAATCGCGCTTGGGCTTTAGTACAAGGCAGCTGTGCCTAGTGTGAGTATGCCCTTAGATTTTTTTTATTTATATATTTGTTTTTAGCATTATAGTTATCTTTGTCTTGGTGTACACACACACAGAAAGCTGCTTATTACTCATTTATCCATGTTTCTTTATCGCTCTGACATGTCAATACTAATGCGATGTTCCCCTTGCTAGTGCTCCCTTTTTTTACCTGCTGGGACAGGTATGCTTTTTTCCCCACAAAAGCAAGATCACCTTATTTTAATGTTAAAGTCATGCACATAGTAGTGCTATAAACATTTTAAGCATTTTGTATGGTTTATACACAGCAAAACAGCATGTATTTTACTGAAAATCCAGAATCATTAACAAGCTGACTATAAAGATAGCACTGTGAATGATGATGTCAACAAAGGGGATGCTACATTTTATTCAAAATTAAATATCTTAAATATATACGATTTTGGCTTTAATAAGATTATCCCAGAGTGTTCTCCATGATTCCTATTCTTTACAACAGCAAAGAACTTAATTGTGACATGCTTATAATCAGGCTTCTGAAATTGGAAGTAGGAAATGTTGATAGTACATGAATTCAGAAAATGTCATAACCCAATTCTAGATGGAGTCATACAGCTGCAGCTCACATGAATGAAAGTGGCATGTTTGAGGTTTGAACTAGTTGATACAGGAAATCAGCAATCTAATAAAGAGGTTGGTTGGTAAAAAGTGTTTTATGTATTTTGAAAATACAAAAATAATAAGATTAAATCTATTTAAATACAACATACATTAGATTTTTTTCAAAGGTATTTAAATACAAAATACAAAATAATATTTTGTATTTCAAATATGTATTTTTTATACAAATATATTTGAAATACTGCCCATCCTTGGCTGCACAGCAACATGGACCCCTTAATTGCAATTGATGAAAAGCCAGACGTTAAGTTGTGTGGAAGCTCATTGCTGCAGTATATCTAGCGTCAACGTTAGTTCCGGCAGGTCATGTTAGTCAAGCTTGCATCAGCGGACTCTCAGCTGATCCACGTCTACCTATAGGGATGCGACACCTATCACGGCAATCATATTTAAGGTCCTTCAGTATTATCACCATCTTCGCGTTGCTCAAAAGCTAATTACCCACCTCCATCCCCGACTCCTCCCCTAGTCAGTCAGGATTCATTCTTCTGATTATCCTTGAAACAGACTAATTTCTAAAAGTTACAGTGCTCAGCGTAAATGAGTACACCCCCGTTGAAAAGTAACATTTTAAACAATATCTCAATGAACACAAAAACATTTTCCAAAATGTTGACAAGACTAAGTTTTATATAACATCTGTTTAACTTATAACATGAAAGTAAGGTTAATAATATAACTTAGAGAACAACATTTTCAGTTTTACTCAAATTAGGGTGATGCAAAAATGAGTACACCCCACTGAAAGTCTCTGGAGCAAAGCTAAATTTTAGACTACAAATGTCTAATTTAACAATAATTCAACCACAGGTGAGTCTAATTATTCATTACACAGCAGACAGTTGACTATAAAAGGGTGTTACTTAAAGAAAACCCCTTCCCATTTCATGCTGTCAGCAATGGCACCACATGGAAGAGAAATGTCACAAGACCTGAGAAAGAAAATAATTTCTTTACACAAGAAAGGTGAAGGCTACAAGAAGATCAGCAAAGCTTTACTTATCAGTCAGAATACTGTAGCAAAAGTGGTACAAACATTTAAAAAAGATGGAACTGCAACCATCTCACAGAGACGTCCAGGTCGTCCACGGAAGTTAACACCTCGTCAGGAGCGTCTTCTGATGAGAAGGGTTGAAGAAAATTGACATGCAAGTTCACTGCAGTTATCTAAAGAAGTAGAAAGCCAAACTGGGGTGACTATTTCCCGTGACACAATACGGCGTACACTGCAGAGGAATGGCATGCATGGGTGCCGTCCACGAAAGAAGCCTCTCCTAAAGCCCAGGCACAAAAAAGCCCGCCTAGAGTTTGCCAGGGCCCATGCTGACAAAGATGAAGACTACTGGGACTCTATACTCTGGAGTGATGAGACCAAGATAAATGTTTTTGGAACTGATGGCTTCAAAACTGTATGGCGTCGCAAAGGTGAGGAATACAAAGAAAAATGCATGGTGCCTACAGTGAAACATGGTGGTGGCAGTGTCCTTATGTGGGGCTGCATGAGTGCTGCTGGTGTCGGGGAGCTGCATTTCATTGATGGCATCATGAATTCACAGATGTACTGCTCTATACTGAAAGAGAAGATGCTACCATCACTCCGTGCCCTTGGTCGTCGTGCACTTTTCCAACATGACAATGATCCTAAACACACATCTAAGGCCACTGTTGGATTTCTGAAGAAGAACAGGGTGAAAGTGATTCAGTGGCCAAGTATGTCTCCTGATCTGAACCCAATCGAACACCTATGGGGAATTCTGAAGAGACAAGTTGAGCATCACTCTCCATCCAGCATCCAATCTCTAAAAGAGGTCATTCTTGAAGAATGAAAAAAAGATAGATCTGGCAAAATGTCGCCAACTTGTTCATTCCATGCCTAGAAGACTTGGTGCTGTCATTAAAAATCATGGAGGCCATACAAAGTACTAGATTTAGTAGTTTTTGTTGTGGGGTGTACTCATTTTTGCATCACCCTAATTTGAGTAAAACTGAAAATGTTGTTCTCTAAGTTATATTATTAACCTTACTTTCATGTTATAAGTTAAACAGATGTTATATAAAACTTAGTCTTGTCAACATTTTGGAAAATGTTTTTGTTTTGATATTGTTTAAAATTTTAAAAGGGGGTGTTTTACGCTGCACTGTACATTAAATTCTAAATTATATTGCAATATATTATGTTGTTCTGTTCTGACCTGGGGGGTTATTGCTGCTCTTTGCTCTTATTAAAATGCCCAGAACAGTTACTTTTCAATTGTCAGTCATCTTTGGATAGTAGTGACAGAACTGCAGACAAAAAATAAATCATTAAAAATAGTTTTCGCACTAAAACAAAACAAAACAAAACAAAAGAGCACTGTACATTAAAATATTGAAACATATATTATATAATATATATATATTCTGCCCACTGCCAATTAGTATTTTGACACCCTGGGTTTCCAGATGGTAGAACTACAGCATACTGCAGCCATGGAAGCAGTACATTAACTGTTTTTACCTGACCTAAAAAGCCTCAGCATCCACCTTAAAAGCTCTATGACCAAAGGCACATTAAAACATGGATAAATCAATTAATCAAATTTCCCCTCTCAATTGCACTTATTCCTGTTTCGTGTCATCAATTTGGCAAACCATGTGAGCTTCGAGTTCAGTACCCATTTCAGTCGCTAGTCAATGTTACACATGGCACCTTTATTTATGAGACAGTTTTGAATAAGAAAAAAAGTCACACTGTAAAATCTAAAGACGCAGTTGTGATATATAGTCACTGTCAGAAAACAGACCAGAAACACAGAGGTGAGTAAAACAGCAGATTTATTGACAGATGGGCAGTGGCAATGTAAAGCAGCTGTCTGAAGGTGAGTAATATGCAGAAGTAAAGGTTCCAAGTCTCTTAGCTGATGGTAACTGGTGATTGTCTCTTGCAGGTGATCCGTGGGAGCGAAGGAGCGGTGGAGAACGGGAGTGGTGCAGATAAGGAGCATCTAAGGGTGAGTAAACACAAGTAAGTAGCAAGGTAAGTAGTCAAGTTAAGTTAACTATGCAAACTGTAGACCAGACGATGAGGGAGTGAGGAGAGCGCAGAGATATAGGGAGCTTAGGAAGAACCGTGACAGGTGTAGGTGATTAGTATTCTGGTGATTGAGATCTGGTGTGCGTTGGCACTGTTGAATGTGGTGACAGTGGTGACTGAGACTCCCTGACATTACCCCCTCCTCCAGAGGCGGCTCCTGATGCCCTACTGCGGCGACGGGGGCGGCCATGGCCTCTGGGTGCAGGGCAATCGCGGTGGTTTCGATGGAAGTCCACAAGCAATGAGGGGTCTTGAATATCATCTCGGGCCACCCAGGACCTCTCCTCCGGCCCGTATCCTTCCAATTCCACAAGATACTCAAGCCGGCTACCCTGTCGCGCAAATATAACACTTCTCTGACCTAGTAGATGGAGGGTTCTTCGAGAATTTCTGGAGGATGAGGCATGTCCAGCTCGGTGGATCCTGGTGCAGAGGGAGAGAACGGTTTGAGAAGTGAGACGTGAAAGGCTGGGTGCATACGATACCATGCAGGGAGCACGAGAAGGTAGGTGACCTTGTTGATCTGCCTCTGTATGGAGAAGGGACCAATGTAGCGGGGACTCCACTTCATGCAGGGTAGGCGGAAACTCAGATCCCTGGTGGACAACCAGACCTTATCTCCAGGGCGATAGACTGGTGTGATGGAGCGACGAGCACCTGCAAAGTCCTTATGTCTCCACACTGCCAACTGGAGGTGGATGTGAGGCAAGTCCCATACCCTCTCGCTCGCTCGGAACCAGTAGTCCACAGCTGGGACCTCCGAAGGCTCTTCTGTCCAGGGGAAGAGCAGGGGCTGGAATCTGAGTATGCACTGGAACGGGGTAAGACTGGTGGTACTTAGTTTGAGTGAGTTTTGAGCATACTCGGCCCATGGGAGGAAGTGCAGCTCCAGCTGTGTTGGTCTTCATGGCAGTATGACCGGAGGTACCGTCCAAGCTCCTGTATCTTGTGCTTAGTCTGGCCATTCGTCTAAGGATGGTATCCAGAGGAAAAGCTGACTGTGACTCTGAGGAGCTTAAAAAACACCTTTAATATTGAGTTCCTGTGTCTCAGTGGTAGAGCTTTGCGTTAGCAGCGCAAAATGTTGTGGGTTCAATTCCCAAGGAACACACATAATCTGCTAAAAAAATGTATAGGCTGAATTTGTATGGTAAGTTGCTTTGGAAAAAAAGCATCTGCTAAATGCACAAATGTAAATGTAATATGTGTCTCTAGTATCGCTAGCAAAGCATCAAACTGGAACACTGACATCCTGAAGTAAACTTTGAATCGACCATGATATTCCCGCTGATCCTTAATAAGGAGGGGGAACTCTCCATCCTCTCTATATTTTAGGAGTGGATGGACCCATCATGGACCCAATATTTCCTTTTTTTATATATTTTTTTAAGAAGCGAGAGGACGATCAAATCATCTTCAATGCTTAAAGAGATTTTGCATCGTTTTGCAAATTTTCTATTTTTCCCTGTTTTTTAGATTGTAGGCAGACTGAGTGTTCTTTTTTATTTGTTACAAAAAAAAATGTTCACAATGTTTGGAGAAAGTGTTTCTAAACAAATGTGTATTCTTGATTTTAATTATTGTCAGAAGTGGAGAGTGAAATGTCAATTGCTCAACTTTGTACCAGATCAGGAATAAACGGCTATCTACATGCGCAGAAGAAATAAGATAGAAGAGTCTTCAGATTGTGATGTAAATACAGTTTTTGTCAGATTGTTAAAAGCCAGACTGAGAATTAATTTAGACTTTTACAAGTCTAATGTAGAATAATTTAGAAACATATGGTGTCTTAAAATGTGTTGTTTGTTATGGTTTTATGGGTTGATGTTGAGTTAAAGTGGTTTGGTCTTCTTTTTTGTTGTACTTTAGAATTGTTTGTACTGGTTGTATTGTTTTTTATTTTGATTTTTTTTTCAAGCAATAAAGAGGTTTTGGACCTTCTCTCTCTCTATCTCTCAAGCACGAGATGCAAGCATAAGATAATTGTTGATCACTAGAGCAGATGAGCTCAGCAAACCATTTCAGAAAATATTTTCCTGGAAAAGGAGCAGGCTCTTGCACTAGCCTCCCTGTTGCTACGGCAGCACCGAGTGCTCTCCACTCCGTCTTTGTGTCTGACGACTTGCACGCCCAATTTGAGAGACAGTTTTCACAAACTACATCCATCCCAGATTGTCAAGGGAAATGCCAAACAGCACTTTGGTAAAGGGTGCTAACTTTGCCCGTGTCACGCACAGCAGGGGACATCCAGTGTCCTCACTTGGACTCAAGGGTATGCATATATAAGTGTGTACAGCATTTAAAAGCTCCTAGTTTCTTCACATAAAACCAGCATGAGACTTGTAACCGGATGTCAACGGGGAGCAGAGTGACACTGGCAACCATGCCTTTGGCTCTCAGTTTAAAGAGCCTTGTCATACATGTCATGCTAACAACACCCACACAGAGATTTCATGTTAAAAATTGTATAACCTTTCAACGAGTTCATATTCTACCAATCTATCACCTCTGGCCTCAATAATGTACATGTGTCATTCACTTTCTCTATAGCACGGCGATGACATGTCAGTTCTTGGCCACATATCACAGGATGGAAGCCAATAAATGAACCTCATCCTGTCAGAGGAAGAACTTGTCATCCAATACCTGCAGGTGCAAAGGGGCTTCAACCTCATATCACACAAGTTCCTTTACCTCAACCCATACCCCTCACTGCCATCACCAATTTTTTTGACCCATTGGTCTGAAATATCATTGAACTTCTGTGGTTGAAAATAAGATTGCAGGGCAGGCTAGATGACATGATGATTGCAGTAAGGCAAAACAGTTAAGACTGGAGCTGTTGGATAAGAGAGCTTGGGTGGGTACACGGGGGATGAATGTTCCATGGGAGACGCGATAGATCTGTTGAAGAAAAAAAAACTTTTCAGGCTAAATATTTTCAAACATGCAACAGCTTTCACAGGGATGCTGCAAGGCAAAAGTCACACTGGATAACAAAAGTGCTGTAACAAACAGGGTTGTGGTTCTTGAGATGCTCACTGGTGTTGTTGTGACCACTACTGCATACTGTGTGAAAATTGCAGCTATAAATACTGAGAGGATGTAGATTCAGATAAAACTATAGGCTAGCTTTCCAAAAAAAAGTAGTTGCACAATTAGTTGCACATTTTAGAGTGGCCTTTTATTATGGCCAGCATAAGGCACACCTGTGCAATAATCATGCTGTCTAATCAGCATATTGATATGCCACACATATGAGGTGGTAGGATTATCTCGGCAAAGGAGAAGTGCTCACTAACACAGATTTAGACAGATTTGTGAATAATATTTGAGAGAAATGGGCCTTTTGTGTACATAGAAAAAGTCTTAGATCTTTGAGTTCAGCTCATGAAAAATGGGGGCAAAAACAAGAGTGTTGCGTTTATAATTTTGTTCAGTATATATATATATATATATATATATATATATACATATATGTTGACATTTACACTTGCAGCTTCATGGTAAAATGTTGATATTTGCAGTCACAAACTGAATTAAATAATCAATTAATTCCAATTAACAGATCAAATCATGTGCCACAACTTCAATTGCCAATAATTTTGAAAATGACAATGTTTACAAAAATTAAGTAGATAGTAACGTTACAATGCTATTCAAACCAATTTAATTAGATATGTTTATTTTATCATAACTATGACATTAGAATAGTCTCATTCATTAATTAAATACAACAAAACCAGCTAATTGTCTTTTTGACAGAGGAACTGTCTGCTTTATATTTATTTTTTCTTTCTTTCTTTCTTTCTTTCTTTCTTTCTTTCTTTCTTTCTTTCTTTCTTTCTTTCTTTCTTTCTTTCTTTCTTTCTTTCTTTCTTTCTTTCTTCAAGAGTTATAATTTTTGGGGGAGTCTGTGACCCATGGTTGGATTCCACAATTCTTGGCACTGGCAGCAAGTAACACTTTTAAAAACAGCAGCAAATTTAGCTATTTCACTATTTAGCCAGTTTTATTATTATTGACTGGCTGTCAGTGTGTTATGCACAATGAACGGCAGATTTTTAAGATGCCGTGTCGACAGGTTCAGCAAGCAGGCAGTACCAGCAGTTTTAGGATGCTCAGTCAGTGACACTTCTGCTTATTTACAGTTTGTGGCAGCTGTCCTGTGTAGCTCTTTATATTGGATTAACTGTTCCATCTGCATTATGTTGTAGACTACATTTCAAGTAATATTTTAAGGGCAAGAGAAGCTGCATAAAAACATACCATAAATAATATGCAGTTAATACAAATCTATATAATTTACATTTATGGAAATGTGCCACCACAACCATATAATGTTTAAGAACATTAGCTGAAAAATAAACCAACCTGAAAAATAAATGAGCTAAATAAGCAACATTTATAATGCTATTGTTTTGATGCTACATACTACTAATTATAGTTCTTTTTTGATGTACGTTATTGAAATATCATTCTGACAAATAATTTGGGATAATTTGATCCAAATAAATGAAGTAGATAAAAGTAGTAATTGCATGACTAGAAAATAGTTGCCTCAGGGCGTTGCTAAGATGGCAAACACGAAGACTACATTTTGAGGTGGAACACAGGGGCAAAACGATGCATACCAATCAGACAAAAAAAAGACAATTGCATGATGTAATTTCAAGGTTCAGTTGATACTCATGACAAGCATCATTGTTATAGAATCCATATTTCATACAGAGCAGCAAATGTGTCCACATCAAATTTGATTGGTTGTCTTTTTTGTATAAAAAAGGCCAAATTACACATTTACATCATTATCTAGACAGCCTTTGGGACTTTTAGAGATGGAAGGTTATTTCCTGCTGCCATTGCAAAAACCTTTAGCCAGGCCTGAGGATCACAGGTCACAACCAGAAAAAAAATATATATATATTGCTCTGTGGCTTTGGGAGTAAATTCAGAACACATGGATGTGCGTGTGTGAGACTTCACTCTTAGTAATGTAAAGGTTCTCCACCTAGAATTTTCCTTTCAGATGAAATTCAAGAGTTGATGTATTTCTGGATTGTTCCATTCTTTAAAGCTCAGTTCGGATGTGTTGTCATAGCAACATGTCTGTTGAAGAGGAAAATAGGAAACTGACAACACGCGAACAGACAATACAGAACAAGTTACTTCTGGTATGAAACATGGTCTCAGATTTATTTTTTATTTTTTTTTTATTTTAAGAAAGTAAAACAATAAATACAATTTATTTTCTTTAACGTGTGAAATAAACATGAATGAACACCAGAAGGTATCTTGATTTAACAGCAGAAAGACATCAATACACACAACATTTTTCAAGTTTAAGTCTACCGAAGTTCATCTACTCTCCTGTCTGATTTGTTTGTCAGAAAAATGGCATATTCAGCATTCTGTTAGGTCAGATCGCCTGTCAATCAAGCTCTATGTGAAGGGTCAGCTGACATTTTTTTTCCCTACAGTAGTTTGTGAGTCTGTCAAACATAGGGATGTTTTTATGGCCCCCAAAAAATGTATTTACCAGCTAATGAAAATCCTGCAAAGCATACAGCCTGATCTATAGTCTTCTGTGGCCCAGTAGTGCACAACACAACAAAATCTTCACAGCACAACACATAGGTCTATTTTTGTTGTACTAATTTCACTGTGTTTTGGCTTGTTTCCATTGTGTTGTGCTAATTTTATTGTGTTGTGGCTTGTTTTCATTGTGATGTGTTGTGCTAATTTGGTTGTTGTGGCTTGTTTCCACTGTGTTGTGCTAATTTGGTTGTGTTGTGGCTTGTTTCCATTGTGTTGTGCTAATTTCCTTGTGTTGCGGCTTGTTTCTCTATTGTGCTGTGCTAATTTCCTTGTGTTGCATCTTGTTTCCATTGCGTTGTGCTAATTGTGTTGCGTTGTGGCTTGTTTCTATTGTATTGTTCTGTTTTTGTTGTTTTGTAGCTTTTTTAATTTTCTTGTAATAATTTTGCTGTGTTGTGGCTTGTTTCCATTGTAATGTGCTAATTTTGTTATGTTGTGCTAATTTCCTTGTGTTAAAGCTTGTTTTCACTATGGCTTGTTTCCATTATGTTGTGGCTTGTTTCTATTGTGTTGTGCTAATTTAGTTATGTGGCTTGTATCTATGTTGTGCTAATTTCCTTGTTTGCATTGTTGTGCTAATTTCCTTGTGTTAAAGCTTGTTTTCACTATGGCTTGTTTCCATTATGTTGTGGCTTGTTTCTATTGTGTTGTGCTAATTTAGTTATGTGGCTTGTATCTATTGTGTTGTGCTAATTTGGTTGTGTTGTGGCTTGTTTGCATTGAGTTGTGCTAATGTCCTTGTGTTGCAGCTTGTCTCCATTGTGTTGTGCTAATTTTGTTGTGTTGTGGCTTGTTTCCATTGTTTTGTGCTATTGTTGTTGTGTTGTGGCTTGTTTTCACTATGGCTTGTTTCCATTGTGCTGTGCTAATTTCATTGTGTTGTGGCTTGTTTCTATTGTGTTGTGATAATTTCGTTGTGTGGCTTGTTTCCATTGTGTTGTTCTAATTTGGTTGTGTTGTGGCTTGTTTCTATTGTGTTGTGCTAATTTCCTTGTGCTGTGCTAGTTTCCTTGTGTTGTAGCGTGTTTCTCTAGTGTGTTGTGCTAATTTCCTTGTGTTGTGGCTTGTTTTCATTGTGGCTTGTTTCCATTGTGCTATGCTAATTTTGTTGCGTTGTGGGTTGTTTCCATTGTGTTGTTCTAATTATGTTGTATTGTTGATTATTTTAATTTTATTGTGCTAATTTTGCTGTGTTGTGGCTTGTTTTCATTGTGTTGTGCTAATTTTGTTGTGTTGTGCTAATTTCCTTGTGTTGCAGCTTGTTTTCATAGTGGCTTGTTTCTAATTTTTCGTGCTAATTTCCGTGTGTTGTGGCTTGTTTCCATTGTTTTGTGCTAATTTTGTTTTGTTGTGGCTTGTTTCTATTGTGTTGTGCTAATTTCTGTGTGTTGTGGCTTGTTTCTATCGAGTTGTGCTAATTTCCTTGTGTTGCAGCTTGTTTTCATTGTGGCTTGTTTCCATTGTCTTGTGCTAATTTTGTTGTGAAATGGCTTGTTTCCATTATGTTGTGCTAATTTCGTTGTGTTGTAGATTGTTTCTATTGTATTGTGCTAATTTCCTTGTGTTGCAGCTTGTTTTCATTGTGGCTTGTTTCCACTGTGCTGTGCTAATTTCACTGTGTTGTGGCTTGTTTCTATTGTGTTGTGCTAATTTCCCTGTGTTGTGGCTTGTTTTAATTCTCTTGTGCTAATTTTGTTGTGTTGTCCCTTACGAAACAAAAATACACTGATCAAAATTATAAACGCAACACTTTTGTTTTTGCCCCCATTTTTCATGAGCTGAACTCAAAGATCTAAGACTTTTTATATGTACACAAAAGGCCTATTTCTCTCAAATTTAGTTCACAAATCTGTTTAAATCTGTGATAGTGAGCATAATGGCGAGATAATCCTTCCACCTCACAGGTGTGGTATATCAGGATGCTGATTAGACAGTATGATTATTGCACAGGTGTGCCTTCAGGCTGGCCACAATAAAAGGCCACTCTAAAATGTGCAGTTTTATCACACAGCACAATGCCACAGATGTCGCAAGTTTTGAGGGAGCGTGCAATTGGCATGCTGACTGCAGGAATATCCACCAGAGCAGTTGCCTGTGAATTGAATGTTCATTTCTCTACCATAAGCCATCTCCAAAGGTGTTTCAGAGAATTTGGCAGTTCATCCAACCGGCCTCACAACCGCAGACCACGTGTAATAACACAAGCCCAGGCCCTCCACATCCAGCATCTTCACCTCCAAGATCGTCTGAGACCAGCCACCCGGACAGCTGCTGCAACAATCGGTTTGCATAACCAAATAATTTCTGAATAGAAACTGTCAGAAACCGTCTCAGGGAAGCTCATCTGCATGCTCGTCGTCCTCATCGGGGTCTCGACCTGACTGCAGTTCGTCGTCGTAACCGACTTGAGTTGACAAGTGCTTACATTCGATGGCGTCTGGCACTTTGGAGAGGTGTTCTCTTCACGGACGAATCACGGTTTTCACTGTACAGGGCAGATGGCAGACAGCGTGTATGGCGTCATTTGGGTGAATGGTTTGCTGATGTCAGTGTTGTGGATCGAGTGGCCCATGGTGCCAGTGGGGTTATGGTATGGGCAGGCATATGTAATGGACAGCGAACACAGGTGAGTTTTATTTATGGCATTTTGAATGAACAGAGATACCGTGACAAGATCCTGAGGCCCATTGTTGTGCCATTCATCCACGACCATACAATATATACTACAATATACAAAGATTTCGTTTTGTTGTGCACTACTGGGCCACCGTAATATTCCCAATATGAAAAAAACAAAACAACACAAGTTTACTGACGTATGAACAAACAGCCATATCACACTGCAGCCCAAGACTGGTTGCCCACTGAAGCTAAGCAGGGTTGAGCTTGGTCAGTACCTGGATGGGAGACTTCCTGGGAAAACTATAGGTTGCTGTTGAAAGAGGTGTTATTGAGGCCAGCAGAGGGTGCTCAACCTGACCCGTTTTGGGTCTTAATGCCCCAGTATTGTGACGGGGACACTATACTGACAAAAAAGCACCATCTTTCGGATAAGATGTTAAACCAAGGTCCTGACTCTCTGTGATCATTAAAAATCCCATGGCACTTCTCTTAAAAGAGAAGGAGTGTAACCCCGGTGTCCTGGTCAAATTGCCACCACTGGCCCTTGTCAATCATGGCCTCCTAATAATCCCCATCCACTTGATTGGCTCTATGATTCGCTCTCCTCTCCACCTGTAGCTGGTGAGCGCACTGGTGCCCTTGTCCTGTGGCTTCTGTCGCATCATCCAGGTGGATGCTGCACACTGGTGGTGATTGAGGAGAGACCCCCCACATGATTGTAAAGCGCTTTGGGTGTACAGCAATACACAATAAAGCGCTATATAAATGCGTCATTCATTGATTCATTATTGATGAAATCAGAAGACTGATTATATCATAAAATAGGATAAAACATTATAATCAGGTAAATCAGGGATGCTCAAATCTGGCTTGCGAGATCAACTTTCCTGCACAGTTTAGCTCTAACCCTAATCAAACACACCTGAGCATACTAATCAATGACTACGTTTACATGGACATCAATACTCCAATTTTAATACAATTAAGACAATACTCTGATTAAGAGTCTACCATATAAACAAAGATTTTCAATTACCTTAATCCGTCATAATCAAAGTAAACACAAATCGAATAAAGACATGTGGAGTATTCCTATTTTAGTTGCATTATTGAAGTGCAGACATGTACACACCTTAATCAAACTATTACCGTCGTGTAGGACTTTTTGTCGCATTTTGCGACAGGATACACACACGGCAGTGATCAACCGTTTGACGGCAAATAAAAGAGCTTCAACACCGCCGTTGTCTGTATGCTTGCACAAATAATTAGCTGCACTTGAAGGATTCATAACATTAAAAATGAAATACCCAAAACCGTATATGGCATCATCAGGAAGACGAACTATATGTTTATACATGAAATTCTGGAGGGGACGTCAGATGGCATCGCGTGGCGATGTAATGACACATGCCATTAATCGATCTATATACTACATGTAAAACGGGATCATGAAAGGATTATTCTAAAAGCAACTCATGTAAACACATTAATCATAATATTGCCTTATTCAGAATAAGGTAAATAATTAGATTACCGAAGTCCATGTAGAAGTAGTCAATGTCTTCAGGATCATTAGAAAATCACTGGTAGGTGAATTTGATCAGGGTTGGAGCTAAACTCTGTTGCACCTTCACATATTACTATGTATAGATGTGTACATAATGTAGAATGTGTACAATGTGTATTGGTAACTAAGTATGTCTTATAGTACACTGTGTGTACTGAGTATATGTATGTGTTTTTTTGCACATTGTCTTCTGTACAATCTGTAAGTATAGGTACTGTCTATATGTAAATAGTTTTTTTGCACTGTCTGGAGCACGCTCTCAATAATTTCACTCACCAAGGCACTTGTGCTGTGGTGATGTGACAATAAAAGTGATTTGATTTGATTTGAAACTCTGCAGGAAAGTGGATCTCGCGAGGCAGATTTGAGTATCACTGAGGTAAATGATCATTATATTAATTCAGAGACAGGCCAAAACAGGTTATTATAAACAGAACAAAAGTATTTATTCTAATACATGACTAAAGCAAAGCAAGAGTCAAAGAATAGTCATGGTTATTTCTTTAATGCTCTTAAATGTGGTAAAGACTTGGTGATATACTGCCAGTAAAAGAAGGATTCAACAATCTTTTCAATAGTTGATCATTGAGGAGAGAGTGACATCGATCACTTTTTTATTTCTGTAATGAATGGCAATTCAAAAGCTCAGTGATTCAATTACGCTTCCCAATTAAAGGAAATATTTTGTCATGGACATGATTGGCACATTTGCCACCATGGCAGCCTTATCAGCCCTCTAGGCCAGTTATTTTCTTCTGAGAAACCTACAGCTGAACATGCTGAATGTAATCCTGCAACTGACACAGGCATATCATGGTTCAAATGAGTTCAGATTGAGAGACAGGAGGCTTTCTGGTGCTTGCACGATTAAACAAGCTAACAAAAATTAATCCTGTTAGCATCTCTGTTTCTCTCTGTGTGTCTCTGGTACTGGGCTCTGCTTCCGCTCAGTCTCACGCTCACTTTCTTTCTCACTTTCTGCCAGCCTAAGGCCTCTCTTGGCTGTTGATATATGCCCAGCATTAGTGTGAATTACTCCTGCTGTTATCTGTCGTGTGTGCCAGGCTCCTGCCTCTGTGAACACACTCATACTATCTCACAGATGCCCACCTCCACCATATCAATTCATTTGTTTTGGATGAATCATCTTTATCTCGAGTGCATAGCTTATTAAATGGAGACTCACAGGACGGGGGGAGTTTTCATTGATGTATAGCTCTCTCAGACAGCTCAGCCAGTAAAAAGCAGCCCCAGATTCTGGTTAGCAAAAAGGAACCGCTCAAAATCAGTAGGTATGTTCACTGTTTGTTATGCGGCATATTTACTAGGTATGAAAACCAATTACCATACCATAGTTGAACTGAATAAAGGAAATATCAATAATGGTGACGTCCATTATAGCCGAAATTATCACAGATTATAATTTCCAATCTTACTATCTAAATGTGGGTGAGTTCTGAATATTTAAGGTTGTCACTCTCATTTCTAACATGTGTGCAAACTTTAATACTGTGTCCTAAACAGATGTGACATTATGCAATGCTACAGAAAAATGCAATATTTTAGCAAAAATTTCCATATTTTAGTTTTTGTCTTACCCAGTTGCAATGGTGATGCATAGCAAGCGGTAGCTTCATTTCAAAAGAATCAAATGCAAGTTTGAATATCCAAAAACAACAATTAATTTACAGAAATTAGGAGTGTCAATGGATTAAATAAGTTAAATAAATAAATACAATAATTATAATTAAAATATGTAAAATGTAGAATTACAAAAGTTTGGGGGGTGAATTAAATGCAGAAAATATATAGAGATTTTTAGTTGCTTTTGCTTATTATAAAGTTTGAAAAAATCAAAGCAGTCCTTATAGGAAATTGAGAAGTTTCCTCTCCACATCTGCAAGTCGTAAAACGAGTTAATGATCAAACCCAACGTTGATTGTCTGGACCAGTTCCTGTCAAGGCCTTGTTTCTTTATCTCCCGCGAGACCCATAAAATAAACAGTACAAAGAAGCGTTGTATCTGGAAATGTTCCAGCACGGACACTCGCGGGATCTTGTGACTGTTTAATGCATAATTCAATTATTTTATCAACAAGAGAAGACTGTTTTACGAGGAGACGTCGGAGCGCTGAAGTTCTACAGATACAAAAACAAAGTGACTTCCTGACCTTCGGACTCCTCCCGTTTCTTTCCTAAATTCTAAAAGAAACACGCTCTTTTCTCTACTTTCGCAGACAAAGAACGCACAAACTTGTATTGACTTTCTGCCAAAAGACAATCAATAAATACTGCGGCTATTAAAGCAATATACTCAATAGACAATATATACTAATGTTTTATTTTATGTCTTTTATAGGCTTGGTGTGGTTATTTAGAATGTAGGATATTTTTTTATATATGCCTTAACCTGTGTAATAGATAAACATAGTATGTGTACTTTGTGTGTGCCAAATAATGTTTGATGTTGATTGAAAGCTGGTTTCATCAGCCTTAATTTGGTGTGGATGAAAGTTGACTTTTAGCATCACAAGGCATGATTATAACATGTATAGAAATCTGCTAGGATATTTCCTTAATGTGATGAACTGATTAGCAGATAATGTATGCAAAAATAATACATACACGGAAAAGAAGCTGTGCGGGGAGGGGCTCCGCCCTACAGGGACAATTTGATTGGAAGAAATATCTAGTGGGTGGACAGAATTCAGCCTGTTAAAACTTTGTGACACAAAGGCTTTGTTGCGCGCTGCTTGCTAAACTTTGACTTCGCCTCACTGATCGCACTGTGAAGTGCTCACAGCCATAACACCAGGCCAAGTGAATTCAGAACTTCAAACACTCCGTTGGAACTTCGATGGAACCTCTGAAGAGACTTTCAAAGCTGAGTCCTTGCAAACAGACTTCCTAAGAGCTTCCAGAATGTCACTCTCACGTGTTCAGGAACAGCAACCACTCACAGAAGGGCTTTCCTAGAAAAGTGTTACGCAACGACGACATCAGCAGCCAATCCGCAGCCCCGGAGGTTTCCCAACAAGGAAAGGGAAACGCAACCGGAGATCAGCTGTCAACTCAACTTGAAAAGCAAGTAAACAAATACATCTAAATTTTTGCTGGAAAACTGGTGAATTGATCTGTATGCAGTCAAAGATAGCTAAATCTCTGTTTGTGACGTCCTCGGGTTTAATTTATGAAATAGCAAAAGAGTGCTATACTTAAACTTTCTTCAAATTGCAATAACTAATTTCCTGAACGTTTGTGTGTGTGGTGTGTGTGTGTGTGTGTGTGTGTGTGTGTGTGTGTGTGTGTGTGTGTGTGTTTTGTTTAGTATTTTATCGTAGATTAGCAAATAAACTTTGTTTTCATTTATAAAAAATCTTTTGTCTTGTGTTGTGTAATATTCAGGTCAAACTTTGCCAGAGCCTGTGCTACCTTGCTCAAAATTGATAAAGTACTATTTTGTTTGTTTTATCGTTGGCCACAAAGTAAGATAAACAAAATTGTTAAGATATACTGATTTTAACGTTCGCTGGACAAATCGTTAATAATTTATAAATTATACATTTTGAATTAATATCAGTTCAATCAAATCAACCCGAGTCTTTAAGACTTGATTCCCTAAAAGCTGAAATAATAGATCAAATTCATTACATAATTGCTAGAGGATTAAAAGCTAAAATCAGAGTTAATTCTTACTTGTGCAATTTGTCAAGTGACTATAAGTCACTTAAAGGTGCAGTGTGTAGTTTTTGGCGGCATCTAGCGGTTGAGTTTGCGAATTGCAACCAACGGCTCAGTCCAGCGCTCACCCCTCCCTTTAGAGAAGCTACGGTGGCCGATACAGGGCTAAGATGGCGTCGTCTGAGACCGCAGAGAGCAATGAGGTTTCTTTACAAAGGTAAATTAAGGAATTATATTTACTTAATTATTCAATAAACGATCTCATTGCGAATATTACTGTTATTTGTTCATCATTGTGTCCGTGTTTTTCGCGAGAACAACATAGTGACGATATGCGCTCTGTAGAGCAGTTTGTCCGTTTAGGGCTACTGTAGAAACATGATGGCAACTTCCATGTGAGGGGACCCGCAGTATATGTAGTTATAAATCGCTCATTCTAAGGTAATAAAAACATAACAGTTCATTAAATAAGGTCTTTATACTCCACTGAAAACGTAGTTATGTATATTATATTGCATTTCTGTCTATAGATTATCCCAAATATTACACAGTGCACCTTTAAAAGAAAAATGCATGTTGAAATGACATGTTGTTTTTGATGGCTTGACTATCAAAATGCAACCAAGCATATCCTAGAATTCCTTAAATATGTGAGCCGACAACAACCTTATTTTGACCTTTCCAATCAAGTTTTATCAACAGCCGTAGCACATCCGTGATTTACTCCCTACTCACTTCTGTATTTCTCTCCTCTCAGGCCAGTGGGGAAAAGCAGCAGACTGAGGCATGTTGACACAATTTTGATTAAAAGGCATTTCAGAGACTCCACAGCGCAGATGAAAAGCCTTTATAAATGGGACAATAAAAATTATTAGCCATTAAAGAGGACATGGTTAATAAAATGGTCTTGTAAATAAGACAAGAGACAAGGTACAGCTCCTCTACACTACGGATGCCATATGAGTAATGAGTATTACACTTGGTATTTCTTTGTTTTAACTTTTGTTTTGTTAAGTATTATTTCTGTTGTTGTTCAAAGCAAATACATTTAACTTACATTGTATAAGTAGGTACAGAAAATAAACGAATGGATGAATGCCTTTTGTTTACAGAAAAGTATTTTCCCGACTTGTTCTTCAAGGAGTCTCAATACTCAATACTCAATACTTGAGTCTTAACCATGTGTGACATGTTGTCTCCTGGGGAAAAAGCACACAACCAAAAAAAGGCCTCCCACAGGAGGTTTTTCTACAAAGAGGGCTACATCCCTCTGATACTGGGAAATCTTTATTTAAATTGCATCAGTGGGTTTTGGATATAAATAAACTATATATATATATATTGTGACGAGTGTCCCGAAGCTCATCAGCGTCGCCCTGGAAACAGGCGAGGAACACCTGCCCGACCTAATCACAGGCTGATCGGTCACACCTGCGGCTCATCATGGGATGGCTACATAAGCCACGCAAACCCAGCACATGAGGAGACTTCTCCATGAGACTAAGCACTAACTTGCCATCTCATTTCTCCCACAGATAGCAGCGTGTGACCGAGCAGCACCCACTGAAGCATAGCACGGACTCACTGCACTGGAGAAGGAGGAAGAGAGCACTACCCGCACCGGAGCACCCTTGTGGATTTTCCCTCCGCTTTGCACTACCCTCTTGCCACAATAAATCCACCCTCCGGGCATTTATCACTCAATCCTTGTCGTGTGACTCTTCACCCCGTGACACTGGTGGAGAATGCAGGCATAGCAGTAGTGAAGAATCACCGACAAACGATCTTCTTCACCTGATATTTGTTTTTGTTTTTTTTGGTTTTGATTGTCCCAGGCGAGCGCTCCTCCCCCACAACATGGACGAAATCCTCCAGCGGCTCACTGAGGTTAGCATCCGGCAGCAACAGATCGTTGAGCACCTCGCCACCCGTCAAGGAGAGACGGAGCAGGGGCTTGCAGAGCTTCGTACTGCTGCCGCTCAACGCGTTCCGCTGCCGGATCCCCGAGTGCAAGCCGCTAAACTGCTCCCCAAAATGACCCCTCACGATGATGTGGAAGCATATTTGCAGATGTTTGAAACAACAGCAACTTCTGAAGGATGGCATCCGGACGACTGGGCATGGGCGCTGGCTCCCCTGCTGACGGGTGAAGCTCAGCGTGCCTACTTCGCTCTTCCCGCCGCCTCTGCCAGTCAGTATGTGGAGGTCAAGAAGGAGATCTTAGCCCACCTCGGCCTATCACCCATCTGTGCCGCTCAGTATTTCCATGAGTGGGAATATAAGCCCCGTCTGCCAGCCCGTGCCCAGGCCGCCGAACTCATGCGACTCGCGCAACACTGGCTACTGGAGGGGTCTCCATCGGCCAGTCAGGTGGCCGAACGGGTGGTGGTAGATCGTTTTCTCCGAGCCCTTCCCCGTTCTCACCGACAGGCGGTTGGAATGAGGAGCCCAACCACTACCTCAGAGCTCGTGGAGGCGATAGAGCTGGCAGATGCAGCGGGATGCCGGGGAGCGAGCGCCGCCATTTCCCGGGAGGGTGTTCCAGGAGCGACGCACGCCGGAAGGCGACCACTGAGCAGGCCGGGGCCTCCCTCTCCGCGGGATGAGCCCATGCCGACGGAGGCTCCCACGGCTCCCGCCCGGACCTGGCTGGCAGGATGCATTGTGCACCGCGACCTACCTGCTGGGGCTCCCGAAGTGGACGTGAAGATTAACAGCAAGCCGTTCCGGGCCATCCTGGATTCCGGCAGTGCTGTCAGCCTGGTGCAGTCTCACCTTCTCTCTCCCCGCATGGAGTATAAAACCTTCCTCCCCATCACATGTGTCCACGGGGATACACGACAAGTCCCCGCTCGCAGAGTGACCATTTCTGCCGTGACCGGCACCTGGCCTGTGGAAGTCGGGGTGGTAAAGGATCTTGCCCATGCTGATCGGGAGAGTCTGGCCCGGGTTTGACCGCCTACTGGCCAAGACGACGCAGCCTGCCAGCCCCCGAAGGGACCGCCGGAGACGGAAGCCCACGAAAGGACCTCGTCAGCGCCCCGTTCTGTGGGCCCCGGATAGCGGGCGAGATGGTGAGTCCCCCTCCCAAAACCCTAACCTTTTCTATGATGTCTTCCAGCAGGTGACGGGAGGGGGCTCATTCGGAAAGGAACAACGCGAGGATGATAGGCTGAAGCATTGCTGGACACAGGTTCGGATCATCGAAGGCAAGGAAGCTCAGCCTGGCCCTCATCCTTGCCCGCATTTCGTCGTCCAAAACGGCCTGCTCTATTGTGTCGCTCAGCGAAGGGGGGAGGAAAAATTATTGTTGGTGGTGCCCCGCACAAAGACGGAGACCGTACTGGAGTTGGCGCATTCCCATCCCTTGGCAGGGCACCTCGGAGCCACGAATACCAACCAACGGATCCGCGACCGCTTCCATTGGCCGGGATTGGAAGCTGAGGTGAAGAGGTTTTGCCAAGCCTGCCCGACCTGCCAAGTCACGTCACCCAGGACACCTCCCCCCAGCCCGCTGATACCGCTCCCCATCATCGAGGTGCCTTTCGAGCGCATCGGGATGGACCTGGTAGGGCCGTTGCCTAAGTCTGCCCGGGGGCATGAACACATCCTGGTGATTGTCGACTATGCCACCCGGTATCCAGAGGCAGTTCCCCTCCGAAAAGCCACCGCAAAAGCCATTGCCCAGGAACTCTTCCTGCTATCCAGCCGAGTCGGCATCCCAGCGGAAATCCTGACCGATCAGGGTACCCCCTTTATGTCCCGGCTCCCGGCGAATGGGGCTGACCTCTGCCGGCTGTTGCGGGGGGTGAAGCAACTGAGGACCACCGTCTACCATTCCCCAGACCGACGGACTGGTCGAACGCTTTAATCAGACGCTGAAGCAGCCCCTACTCTTACATCCAAACACCCCTATTACCAACCCAACCCCCAAATATCACCCAAAAACCACCCAAAAACCATTGCCCCCCCTCTTCCCCTGAGACGGGTGGTCGCGGAGGACAAGCGTGACTGGGACCTCATGATCCCCTACGTCCTCTTTGGGATCCGCGAAGTGCCCCAGGCCTCCACCGGTTTCACCCCCTTCGAGCTCCTCTTTGGCCGGCAACCCCGTGGCCTCCTGGATGTGGCAAAGGAGGCTTGGGAGCAACAGCCGGCAGCCCATCGCTCAGTGATCGAGCATGTGAAACAGATGAGGGAAAGGATCGACCGGGTCATGCCATTAGTCCGGGAGCATCTGAGTAAAGCGCAGCAGGCTCAACAGCGCCACTACAACCGGCCGGCCCAGCCACGGGAGTTCCAAGCCGGAGACCGAGTTATGGTTCTAGTCCCCAACGCCGCTTGTAAGTTCCTGGCCACCTGGCAGGGGCCCTACACGGTGCTAGAGAAGATTGGGCCGGTTACTTACCGTGTACGTCAGCCAGGAAGGAGAAGAGCCGAGCAACTTTACCACATCAACCTTCTGAAGAAGTGGGTGGGGTCTAGAGACCAGCTCGCAGCCCTTGCCACCTCTGATCCCGTGGTGGTGGACATTAACCCCAATCTCTCGGCCGCCCAAAAGGGGGAGCTGCAGCACCTGATCGGTCAGTTTTCTGATGTGTTCTCGTCTCTTCCCGGGCAGACCAACGTCCTGCAGCATGACATCCGGACGCCTCCAGGGGTCATTGTCAGGCAACGGCCTTACCGCGTCCCTGAGGCTCGTCGGCAAGCTATTGAGGAGGAAGTACAACAAATGCTGAAGTTAGGGGTGATAGAACCGTCACGCAGCCCGTGGTCCAGCCCAATCGTGATGGTCCCGAAACCGGACGGCACCCTCCGTTTCTGCAATGACTTCCGCCGCCTCAACGAAGTCTCTGAGTTCGACGGATACCCCATGCCTCGGGTGGATGAGCTGCTGGACCGGCTGGGAAGGGCCCGGTATATCTCGACATTGGACCTCACTAAAGGCTGACAGACCTGACCAGGAAGGGGCAGCCGGAGAAAATACAGTGGACACCAGCGGCGGAAGAAGCCTTCGAACTCTCTCACGGATCTGGGCAGCTTTCACAGGTCTGTCAGGGGTCACTCCCCACCCACCCCCTAATTTTCCCCTACTGTCTCATTGTGCCAACAGGACCAGGACGACGCTTAGGGGGGGGGGGGGGAGTGTGACGAGTGTCCCGAAGCTCATCAGCGTCGCCCTGAAAACAGGCGAGGAACACCTGCCCGACCTAATCACAGGCTGATCAGTCACACCTGCGGCTCATCATGGGATGGCTACATAAGCCACGCAAACCCAGCACATGAGGAGACTTCTCCATGAGACTAAGCACTAACTTGCCATCTCATTTCTCCCACAGATAGCAGCGTGTGACCGAGCAGCACCCACTGAAGCATAGCACGGACTCACTGCACTGGAGAAGGAGGAAGAGAGCACTACCCGCACCGGAGCACCCTTGTGGATTTTCCCTCCGCTTTGCACTACCCTCTTGCCACAATAAATCCACCCTCCGGGCATTTATCACTAAATCCTTGTCGTGTGACTCTTCACCCCGTGACAATATATATATATATACACTTAGGGGTGTCCCCGGCTAAGGATTTTCATATTCGAATTGGAATTTTAGAATCTTGCCGATAGTTGACTGATAGTCGAATCATATGTTTGGGGGTGTGGTCAAAATACATTACCAAGAGTCAAGTCAGACACAGTCAGGCGAGGGTAAATAATGTTTATGCTTTAATAAATGATAGTTAACATTAAACGTCAGCCAAACCCCAAGAATTCACTACATTTTTTTTTACAATAGTGCTCTCATTATAACGTTATGTATATGACAGTTATTAATGTTCTGTATTTATGTTTTGAGCTGCGCACGCTGAAGATGACCAGTAGAATGAAGCTTTTGATAGCAGGTTTTTAATCAATGGGATGTAACTCATCATTTATCTCAAATAGGATACGCTTCATTATTTATACAACATAATGTTATATTACGACTTATAGGCTATCTGCACAAAATGCCCCGAATTTATAAGTGAACATGTCTGTGCGGCTCTGAATTAACTCCTTTTGTGGACGTGTTCTTCACGCAACAACGTGCAGAAACACGGCAGCTAAAATCTAAAACTTAACATTGTTTTATTATAATAGTGTTCTTGATATAATGTTATGTACATGACAGTCCCAGTCATAGTTATTCATATTCTGCATTCATTGCTGTTTGTCCTGCTCCCGCTGCATGAGCTGAAGAGATAATCACCCTATACTACAATGAAGCACTTTACTGCAGCGTAACTGAAATGCATCTCATACATATATATATATATATATATATATATATATAGGGTACAACTAAAAATATGTAGTATATATTTACAAAAAAGTTAATTTACTGAACCTACACAGAGGAGCTTGATAAAAATGCTAATTTTAGAAGGAAATTTGAAATGGCACTTAGAGGCTTTTGCATCTGAACTCTTCATATATAAATATAAGCTCCTCTGTGTAGGTTCAGTAAATTCACTTTTTTTGTAAACTTAATAGGTTATTTTAATTGCTATTAAAGCATGGGTCTCAAACTCAATTCCTGGAGGGCCACAGCTCTGCACAGTTTAGCTCCAACCCTTATCAAACACAACTGATCCAGGTAATCAAGGTCTTCAGGATTACTAGAAACTTCCATGTAGGTGTGATTTAGAGCTGGTTGGAGCTAAACTGTGCAGAGCTGCGGACCTCCAGGAATTGAGTTTGAGACCACTGCATTAAAGTGAAATAACTGAACGAGCCTTATAAATATACAAATTTTAGAAGAAAATTTCAGACGGCATTTAAAGGCTTTTGCATCTGAACTTTTCATATATATATATATATATATAGGGCCACAGCTCTGCACAGTTTAGCTCCAACCCAAAATAAGGCAAATCCAGGTTCTCCCACTTCCAGGATTCAGGCACTCTAACTTCCAAGCTAGGCCGTGCAAGAGCTTCCTGCACTAGTAATTGATACTCAACTGCGCGACCAGTAGCCACTGACGAGAACACCACTGCTTTTAAGTGAAATAACTCGGCGACCTCGGGAACAGACAGCGTCAGTCAAGAAATTTCATTTATTTTATCGATTTAATAGGGAATGCCACAATAAATGCTTATGCAAAATATCTATAATAATAAAAAAAAACACAGAGCAGCGGGCCAAGTCAGCCACCAGGCCACCGGGAAACGTCCCGGTGCTCCCGATGGCCAGTCCGCGCCTGTATATATACAGTATCTCACAGAGGTGAGTAAACCCCTCACATTTTTGGTAAACATTTTATCATATCTTTTCATGTGATAACACTGAAGAAATTACACTTTGCTACAATGTAAAAGTAGTGAGTGTACAGCTTGTATAACAGTGTAAATTTGCTGTCCCCTCAAAATAACTCAACACACAGCCATTAATGTCTAAACCGCTGGTCACAAAAGTGAGTACACCCCTAAGTGAAAATGTCCAAATTGGGCACAATTAGCCATTTTCTCTCACTGGTGTCATGTGACTCGTTAGTGTTACAAGGTCTCAGGTGTGAATGGGGAGAAGGTGTGTTAAATTTGGTGTTATCGCTCTCAACTCTCTCATACAGGTCACTGGAAATTCAATATGGCACCTCATGGCAAAGAACTCCCTGAGGAATCTGAAAAAAAATATTTGTTGCTCTACATAAAGATGGCATAGGCTATAAGAAGATTGCCAATACCCTGAAACTGAGCTACAGCATGGTGGCCAAGAGCATACAGCAGTTTTAACAGGACAGATTCCACTAAGAACAAGCCTCGCCATGGTCGACCAAAGAAGTTGAGTGCATGTGCTCAGCGTCATATCCAGAGGTTGTGTTTGGGAAATAGACATATGAGTGCTGCCAGCATTGCTACAGAGAAGGGGTGGGGGGTCAGTCTGTCAGTGCTCAGACCATACGCCACACATTGAGTCAAATTGGTCTGCATGGCTGTCGTCCCAGAAGGAAGCCTCTTCTAAAGATGATGCACAAAAAAGCTCAAAACTGCTTATTTTTTAACTCTTCGCGATCCTCTGGTCGTGGTGGATGTCTAGCCGTTGTTTTTAAAAACTCTTTCAGTGGCCGCATTATTTCGACTGATGTCTATACGAGTTTTGAGGTTCAATTGTCTCTAATTGATATGGCAAATCCAGTATTGTGTGCTGTTGTTTACCGACCCCCACAGTTTAATAATGCTTTTGTGAGTGAATTTGCAGACTTTTTGGGGAATGTAGTAACCATGTATGATCAAATTTTATTGCTTGGTGATTTTAACATCCACATCTGTTGTCCTGGTAAGCCGCTATCTAAGGATTTTTGTAATCTTATGGATTCCTTTAGCTTTTCTCAATGGGTACATAGTTCTACGCACAATCATGGCCATATCTTGGATATCGTTTTTTCCCATGGCTTTTCCATTATGGACATGGAGATTGGAAACACTGGTTTCTCTGATCATAATTCTGTGACTTTTACTACTGCCCTTCCTCGTCGACCAAGTACTATCAAATCACTTTTATTGTCACATCACCACAGCACATGTGCCTTGGTGAGTGAAATTCTTGAGAGCGTGCTCCAGACAGTGCAGAAACAATTTACATTTAGACAGTACATACTTACAGATCTTATACAGAAGACAATGTGCAATATACACATACATATACTCAGTACACACAGTGTACTATTAGACATACTTACACTTATCAATACACATTATACACAGTATGTACACATTCTACATTATGTACACATATATACTGTACACACAATATGCGAAGGTGCAGCAGATTTTACATAGGTCGGATACGCAATGTCATGGATGTGCGTTGCATGATGTCCAGTGGTAGCAGATAGGTTGTTGTGTTAGTGCAGTGTGTGCGTGTAGTCCAGTTGAACTGTGTTAAAGTGCAGTGCATGGCATATCGTAAAGTGGGAGTGTGTTGTAGGGTGTATTAGTTTTTGCTGTTCATTAGCCTGATAGCCTGAGGGAAAAAGCTATCTCTCAGTCGGCTAGTGCGGGATCGGATGCTGCAGAGACGTCTTCCTGAGGGCAGCAGAGAGAGCAGACTGTGGGATGGGTGGCTGGAGTCCATGATGATCCTCCTGGCTTTCCTTATACAGCGCCTGGTGTAGATGTCCTGGAGGGAGGGAAGCTCACCTCCAACAATGTGGCGGGCAGTTCGCACGACCCTTTGCAGAGCTTTGCGGTTGCCAGCGGTGCTGTTTCCAAACCAGGCGGTGATGCAGCCGGTCAGGATGCTCTCCACAGAGCAGGTGTAGAATGATCTGAGGATGCTGGGGCTCGTTCCAAACTTCCTCAGCCGTCTTAGGAAGAAGAGACGCTGATGTGCCTTCTTCAGCATTGCATCTGTATGAGCAGACCATGTGAGATCCTCGGTGATGTGAACGCCGATGAACTTAAAGCTGTTAACCCGCTCCACAGGTGTCTTGTCGATGGTGATGGGTGTGTGATCTCTGCTCTGTCTCATGAAATCCACCACCAGCTCCTTGGTCTTGTCGATGTTGAGTGAGAGGTGGTTCTCCTGACACCATTTAGTCAGGGTACTCACCTCCTCTCTGTAGGCCGTCTCATCATTGTCGGTGATCAGGCCTATCACCGTTGTGTCATGGGCAAATTTGACAATGTGTTTGGGACAGAGCTGTGTGTGGCTGTACAGTCGTGTGTGTACAGGAAGTACAGGAGTGGGCTGAGGACACAGCCCTGCGGAGCACAAGGTGTTGATGACCAGGGGAGATTATGTGTTGTTGCCCATTCTGACCACCTGACTTCTGCCTGTCAGGAAGTTCCGGATCCAGCTGCACAGAGATCTGTTCAGTCCCAAAGTCTGGAGCTTCGCAACCAGTGTGGCAGGCAATATGGTGTTAAATGCTGAACTATAATCCACAATCAGCATCCTCACATAGGTGTTTTTTTATTTCAAGGTGGGAGAGAGCAGTGTGAAGGCAATAGCATTGTCTGTGGAACGGTTACTGCGATATGCAAATTGTAGTGGGTCCAGTGAAGCAGGCAGCACAGAGCAGATGTAGTCTCTGATGAGCTTATCAAAACACTTGCTGAAGATGGGTGTCAGAGCAACGGGCCTCCAGTCATTCAAGCATGTGATTTTATTTTCTTCGGCATGGGCACAATGGTGGATTTTTTGAAGCATGAGGAAACCACAGACAGAGAGAGGGACAGATTGAAAATGTCCGTAAAAACCCAGGCTAGTTGGAATGCGCATGCTCTGAGCACACGGCCTGGAATGCCATCCGGACCCACAGCTTTGCGGATGTTCACACGTTTGAAGGATCGGGTTACATCCACGACAGAAATGGAGAGTGGACTGACCTCTTCTGCAGCAGCCGCGGGAGCGCTCTCTGTGTGGGCTGTGTTGTCAGCCTCGAAACGAGCATAAAAAGTATTGAGCTCGTCCGGTAGAGAGGCGGCAATGTTCACAGTAGCTGGTTTTTCCCTTTAAAACATATGATGTTGTTGATGCCCTGCCACATACTTCTTGCGTTGTTGTTGAATTGTTCTTCAATTTAGTTTTTTGTATTGTCCTTTGGCTGCTTTGATGGATCTCCTGAGATCGTAACTGGCTTGTTTTCGATCGTCAGTGTTTCCGGATTTAAAGGCAGATGTCCGCGCTGAAAAGGCTGATCGAACATCGCTGTTAATCCACGGTTTTTGGTTGGGGTAGATGCAGATTGTTTTTGTCGGTACTACGTCCTCTATACACTTCCTGATAAAACACGTTATAGAATCTGAAAACGCCTCTATGTCATCATCAGACGCTGCCCGGAACATATCCCAGTCCACGTGATCAAAACAGTCCTGTAGTATAGCGTCCGATTGGTCCGACCAGCATTGGATTGTCCTGAGGACGGGTGCTTCTCGTTTCAGTTTCTGCCTGTAAGCAGGCAGGAGCAGAACGGAAAAGTGATCCGATTTGCCGAAAGGTGGACAGGGGAGGGATTTGTAGGCATCCCGGAAGGGGGAGTAGCAGTGGTCCAGTACACGATCACCACGCGTGTTGATGGTGATGTGTTGAAAGTATTTTGGAGCTATTGTTCTGAAGTTGGCTTTATTAAAGTCCCCCGTAACAACAAATGCCGCATCTGGGTGCGCGGTTTCCTGCCCACTTATATTCCCATACAGTTCCTTGAGTGCCTGGTCTGTGTTGGCTTGAGGGGAATGTAAACAGCTGTGATTATGGATTGCTGTAAATTCCCTCGGTAGCCAGAATGGTCGACACAGAAGCATATGAAATTCCAGATCAGGGGAGCAGAAAGATTTAATAGAGTGTAGGTTCCTTTCATCACACCACAAGTTGTTGATATAGAAACAGACGCCCCCACCTCTGCTTTTCCCTGTGAGCTCTTTCGTTCTGTCCGAGCGATGCACGGAGAAGCCCATGAGCTCGATGGCTGAATCTGGAACCATTGCAGACATCCAGGTTTCTGTGAGGCAAATAACGCAGCAGTCCCTTGTTTCTCATTGCTATGAGATGCGCGCCCGCAGTTCCCAGAGTTTGTTGTCCAGTGACTGAACGTTAGCCAGCAAATGGTTGGGAGAGGAGGTCGACAGGCACGGCGTCTCAGCCTGACGAGGACGCCAGCTCTCTTCCCTCTTTTCCGGGGGCGTTTCCTCGGTCGTGTGGTCCAGACAAAGGCCTCTGATGTCGTGTCTGTGAACAAGGCACCGGCATTCAAGAACTAAAAGTCTGGTTTGCGTTGCGCGACGGAGGAACCAATGTTTAAAAGCGTGTGTCTATCGTAGACAGTTACACTAACAACATCTAACACGTAAAACAAACAAATAAAACATACGAAAAACTGCAGAGTTTTCTCGGAGCTTGCAACACGGCTGCCATACTCGGCGCCATTTCGGTCCATTAGTCTTGGTCCAACATCTTGGTCCATTAGGGATGTATTACTACATCTGCTCATGCCCGCTGGGTTCGCTACTTTTCTCCTACAGGCAGCGAGGACTTTGCTATTGCTTACAAGGCAACAGATGTATTGTCAATCACAAACCGGTCCTCGGAAAGCCCTGACGCTGATACATATTTTAAGTTTTTTAGTAACACCTGCCTGATCATCGTTAACAACATTGCCCCCTTGAAGATGAAGCGTTCTACTAAAAAATCTGCTCCTTGGTTTAATGACTCGCTTCGTTTACTTTGACAAAATTGTAGACGAGCAAAACGCAAATGGCATAAGGACAGGTTGCATGTGTCATATGACATTTTAAGGGAGTCTATCTCTGTTTTCCAGAAAGCAGTTAAGTCTGCTAAATTTAAATTTCTTACTGAAATTGTCTCAAAAAAATCACCATATACCAAGAGTTTTATTTTCAACTATAGACGCTGTTTTAAATCCTGATATCGATGTTTTCCCTGATGTGTCTGATATCAATGTGAAAACTTTCTATCGTTTTTTTGTTGAGAAGACAACAAGGTTAAGACCACAATCACTTATGACTTCTCATGCTCTTCCTGAAACAACTAGGTGCTCTTCTATTGGGAGCAGGTTTGATTTAATTAGTCTTCAGACCTGCAAAGATATCATCTCAGGTTACGTATGTAACCATGGTTCCCTGAGGGAACGAGACGCTGCGTCGAAACGCTTTAGGGGAACGCCATCAGCGATATCCAGCTCTGAATCATATGTGTAATCAGTACTAACGATGGGCAAGACGTCATGGGCGGGTGACGTAATGACCAGGAGGCTTAAAAGCACATGGGGTGCAACCGGCATTAGCTTCTAGGAATGAAGCATAGCTCTAGTAGGGATGCCGGAAGTATGGCCCTGCGACGCAGCGTCTCGTTCCCTCGGGGAACCATGGTTACATACGTAAACTGGGACGTTCCCCATCGGGAACTTCGAGCTGCGTCGAAACGCTTTAGGGGAACGAGATGTCCACGCCGCCAGACTTGCAAATCCCTGCTTAGTGTGTGGAATGCACAGCTATGGCAAGAGAACAGAGGAGCCAGGAGTTGCTCGTAGATCTAGGTCATAGAACCTGCTGAAGGTTAGGAGCGTAGACCACCCTGCAACGTTGCAGTACCGGAAAAGCCTTGGAGGCTGCCATACCTTGAGATGAGTGAGCCTTGACTCCCAAAGGCGAGGGGAGATCAGAGGACTCGAGGTTATAGGATCGCATCCTGATCCCCCACTTAGCATAAGTTTCTCTGGCCTCAGCAACAGAGGAAACGTGTAACTAGAGGGTTTTGCCTACTGAAAGGCCACCAAGAGGGGCGTGGTAGGCCGCTATAGCCGCCACGTGGACCTTCAGGGTGGAGTGGGCTAACCCTGCGGAGAAATAGGCCTGCAAGAACTCCAGCACTGTACCAAACGGGCAGTTAACTGGATCAAGCTGGCGGTCTCCGCACCCTGAGTCTCAACTTCAGGGCGTACAGTTTCCTCATTGAGGGAGCGATCGGGGAAAGGCGTACAGACGAAGCCTCGGCCAAGTCTGTACCATAGCATACAGCCCCAGCGGAGCTGGATGAGTCAGAGGTAACCAGAGGGGACAGTGCGATATCTGACGAGTCGCAAACGGATCCACCACCTGGCCCAAACTCTCCATATCTGCTTCACCCCTCAGGGTGAGGCATCCATTCCCGGGCCTCAGCCCCTGCCTCGACAGGAAGCCGAGCTCTTGATGATCCCGTCGCAGAGGCCTCAACATGACAACACTGACCTGGATCGGGGAGATCCCTTGGTTTGCGCCACCACTGAGGCCTACAGCAGGCAGTACATGAGACCCCTTTACACAGTAACTTTTACTTTTACTTCACTACATTGCATAAGTGGCTCAAAACCAGAAGGGATTCTGATTCTTTTCACGAGGGGAAAACCCACGATTCGTAGTCGCTCCTTATACTGAAGGTATCGCAACACCTAACAAATGGCAATAGCTCTCAGTTGTTTGGTGGTAAACACGCGGGCCGGGTGTTTTAGGTCACTAATGACCGCTCCCTGCTGTAACCGTTTTATTAAAATGTGAGAGATGCTATTTTTATATTGTTTATCAGTATACGTCGCTAGCGTTACGCGGCGAGCTTGCTGGTGCAGGAGCTCCCTAGATAGATTACATCACCAGAATATGGTAACTACTATTGAGATAAACAACCAAGGAAACTATAATTATATTTTCCTTAAAATGTTTTCCTCCACACGTTCTGTCTAAGGCACGTAGGTACATCGCAGTGTAAGCGTGACCTTGATCATATGAACTCCATAAGTGGGTTTTTCCCCTCGGGGAGAATCTAATATAAAATTAAATAAAGTCCTTGGTTATTGAGCCTTTTTGTACCACGAGTAAAATTGTAGGTAATATTTTATTATACGTATCTGTCTCATGTACAGCAGGCCAAAAGGTATCACGTTGAACGCAGCTGACATCAGACCCAGCAGTTTCTGAAACTGCTGACAGTGAGTTACCGGCCTTCTCTTACTCTCTTGACCGACGTGAGGATTGACTCGATCAGAGCAGGGGACATATGTGCCTGCATCGTGGTCGGATCCCCACCACGCCCAGATAAGTTGTTCTCTGTACTGAAGAAACACACTTTTCTGATGTTAAGTCTTAATCCCAACTCTTTCAAGTGAGCGAGAACGACATCTCGATGCCGAACCGCCTTTTATCCGCTCTGATGAGCTAATCGGGGCGAGAGTGCAAGGCCGAAGGCAAGAACCCGATATTGATATGCTTTGCCCCCAAAGCACATCTCAGGAACTTCCTCTGATGGGGAAGGAGTATGCATCTTCCAGATCGCTCGTGACCACCAGTCCTCGGATCTGGTGTGAGACACGACCTGCTTGAAGAGAGCTTTCTGAACTTCAGTTGTATGACTGAGCGGTTCAGCTTACTTAGATTTAAAAAGGACGCAACCCCTTTCCCAGGAACAAAGAAGTACGGCTGTAGAACCCGGACTCTTTGTCTCGAGGAGGGACCACCTCGATGGCCTCCTTCCTCAGGAGAGTGCTCACTTCTTGTTCCATTACCAGAGCCTGCTCGGGACCCACCAGCGTGGGAGTGACCCCGATGAAAGGTGGCAGCAGAGCGCTGTGATAGCCTGTTCTACATTGTGCAGGACCCACCGAGACACATTTGGCAGTAGTCTCCACGCTACCAAATAGCCTACTACGGGAACCAGTCTCTCAAGACTGGCCTCTGGTGTACTTAGAGCTGCTAGCTCGGTGCCCTGAAGCGGAGGACCGGCAGGGGACGGCCGCTCTAGCTGCTCTAGAGACCCCCAAAGGGGCGGCGAGCCTCTCAGCTCCGCTACGTTTCCGGGCGGAAGAGACTGAGAGAAGTGCTCGCTGGAGACCGCTGTCTTGAGGACACTGAGGAGAGACGGGCACCGTGTAATGCGGTGTACTCCACTCTTCCCCAGAGGGGCCTGCCCTCTTAAGTCCTGGGCCATGGGATCAGGACTGCATCAGAAGCCTCCTATTAGAAATGACGGTACTCAGACCCGCATCATTTCTTAAGAAGACTAAAGAACCAGATTCTGCTCAAGCAGGACCCAATGAGACACGCTTGGCAGGGGCTCCCACAACGCCAGGTGACATACTAAGGGAACCAGTCTCTCGAGACTGGCCTCTGGTGTACTTAGAGCGGCTAGCTCGGTGCCCTGAAGCAGGGGACCGGCAGGAGACGGCCGATCTAGCTGATCTAAAGACTCCCGAAGGGGTGGCGAGCCTCCCAGCTCCGCTAATTTCTGGGCGGAAGAGACTGAGAGAAGCGCTCGCTGGAGACCGCTGCGCCCTGGAACACTGGCAGGGTTAGCAGACTGATCTCCTGAGGACACTGAGGAGAGACGGGCACCGTGTGATGCGGTGTACACTGCTCTTCCCCAGAGGGGCCGGTCCTCAAGAGCCCTGGGCCATTGGCATCAGGACATTCTAGCCGAAGACTATTTTCTTTTTCTTTTTGAAAATGATGATCCGCAGATCTGTCTTTGGCCCGGGAGCGCCACTCTGACTCCGACTCCTTTGGGGAGTACGAGAAGTGACATTCCTGAATGAGGAGCTGGAACACGATTGGGGCTGCTCCGCCCAGCAGCCCCAGCTGACCACCCACCTCCTCGGGGGAAGAGAGGTAAACATTGTGCTCTCACTCGAGAAGTATCCCAAGAGGCTCCTGTATACCATATATAATATATAATTGTATATCTTTCTCTACAAAAAAAAAATAAATATATATATATATATATAACTTTTCATAGTCAGATAAAATGCATAATTAATTCTTCAAAATGAAATGCAGTCAAACACCCAGACAAGTAAACACGGTCTGAAGTGAAAAATTCATAAAATGAACCGAGAATGACCATAATGTGCGCGTTGCCTCGGCAACACGTGAGCCACTCGGAACAAACTATATAAATCTTCTTGGAGAGAAACTGCTGCAGATTAGCGCACTCTCACTCAAGGGGGAAGAACTGCAGCGCAGGCTTCCGCCCCGAGAGAGCGCTAGACCTGGGGAATGCAGGTGGAAATAGGGCGAACCCGTCTCCAACCCGTCCGCCAGATCTATGTGCGATCCCCGTGATCTCAATCGCCGCAGTGCCTCAGCAGTAGCGGGACCGCAAGATCATAGGCACGGACACACTCCTCGGAGCGTGCCCGGCGGGAGCACAATGCATTGCAGCGGGGAACACACGTTTATCAGCCCCTCCTTTTTTCTCAAGAGAGCTGAGTGTGCGCTTCTCTTTTTTAGCTCCGCTCCCCAGATATGTTTCTCTCTATAGCTTTATTTGTTTTTATTTATTCACAACATGCTTGTGCAAACGTACGTTTTGTGAAAATTCATCGACATCCTCCCTGTCCCCCTCCTCGGAAAAAGACAGGCGGAGCGTCGAGCCCTTTCTCTGGGGGAAGAACCGCGGGGCGGGCTTCCGATCTCAGAAAGCGGGCGCTGGATCTGATGGGAAAGGAAGAAGATAGGGCTCGCCCGTCTTAATTCCCTCCATCTGATCCATCTGCGAGCACAGCCACTGCTCCGCCTCAGCGGCAGCGTGGCAGGTGCTGCGAGGACGCTGGTGAAAACTCCCTCCTCAAAGAGAGTTTCCCCCCCCCCCGGGAGCGAAGCATACGCAGTGGAAGCCACTCATAATGCAGGCAGTCTGCATGCTTCACTCCCAGTCAGACCATCGCACAAACTGTGTGTATCCCCGCTCGTGATATAGCGTGGGCAGGGAGGAACACACAGTCTGTAACGTGATCTACTTTCGCCCTTATTTGCCTTTGATATGTCTGCTTCCTAGTCTTTTCCTTTTCTCGTTCTTTCTTATTTCCTATCTTTCTTTGACAAACGACAGTAAATAGATTCACAGAACATATACGTTACTGACACACACAGAGAGCTTTGCTGAATGACAGAAGCTAACGCCGGTTGCACCCCACGTGCTTTTAAGCCTCCTGGTCATTACGTCACCCGCCCATGACATCTTGCCCATCGTTTGTACTGATTACACATATGATTCAGAGCTGGATATCGCTGATGGCGTTCCCCTAAAGCGTTTCGACGCAGCTCGAAGTTCCCGATGGGGAACATTGATCATCTGAATCCAACTTTTTGTCCCTATGATAGTATTCCATCACGATTTTTTAAGCAAATTGTTGATACCATAGGGCCTGATCTCCTGTTTTTTATTAACATGTGTTTGAGTACTGTGACAGTCCCTGACTGCCTAAAACATGCTTCAGTCACTCCTCTTTTGAAGAAACAAAATCATTATGTGTCTGATTTAGGCAATTTCAGACCAATTTCTAATCTCCCTTTCATTTCAAAAATTTTAGAAAGGGTTGTATTTACTCAACTACATTCTTTTCTGGAATTTAATTCACTATATGAGACGTTTCAGTCGGGATTTAGAAAACTTCATAGTACCAAATCTGCTCTATTGAAAGTCACTAATGACATTATGCTTGCTACAGATAATGGGAGTGCTGTTGCTCTGGTCCTTTTAGATCTCAGCTCAGCTTTTTATATGGTTGATCATGCAATTCTTATTTCCCGACTGGAAAATCTTGTAGGCATGCAGGACACTGTTCTAAAGTGGTTTCAGTCCTTTTTAAATAATAGGATGTTTTCTGTACACATTGGAAAACACACTTCCTCAGCAGCACATCTCTCATGTGGGGCTCCGCAGAGATCTATTCTTTCTCCAACTTTGTTCTTTTTATACCTGCTGCCATTGGGCTCCATATTTTTTAAATATGGCGTATCTTTTCATTTATACGCTGATGACACCCAATTGTACCTGCCCTTTAAACATAATGATTCAAGCTCCATAGAGGTCCTGCTGGCCTGTTTAAAGGAAGCAAAATTATGGCTTACACAAAATTTTCTGGCCTTAAACAAGAATAAAACCGAAATAGTACTGTTTGGTCCAAGTCATTTCTAAAACTTAGGTGATCTTGACCTTGGCGACTTGAGTTCTTATGTCTCCCCATGTGTGAAAAATCTTGGTGTGTTATTTGATTCAGGTCTCAAGTTCGATAAACAGATTAATTCTGTTGTTAAGTCATGTTTTTATCATTTACGATGTCTCGCAAAAGTTAAACCTTTTCTTTCTCAAAAAAACTTTGAAATAGTTATACATGCATTTTTTACTTCACGCCTTGACTATTGTAATTCACTCTACTATGGAGCTAACCAATCTTCGAATGGACGTCTTCAAATGGTACAAAATTCTGCAGCCAGGCTGCTGATTGGTAGTCGCAAATTCGATCATATATCTCCCATTTTAACTTCCCTGCACTGGCTATCTGTCAAACAGAGATTCGAATTTAAAATTTTAGTTTTAGTTTTTAAAACATTACCTGGCCTTGCTCCAGCTTATTTATCTGATCTCTTACGTTGTCATAATCCATCCAGGGCACTTAGATCCGGCAACCTTGGATTGTTTTCTGTTCGTCGATCAAGGTTAAAAGATTGTGGAGTCCGTGCTTTTGCGATAGCGGGCCCTAAACTCTGGAATAGTCTCCCGGGATCAATCCGACTGGTGTGATCACTCTCCTCTTTTAAATTTAAACTTAAAGCACATCTTCTTAGTGTGGGTCTCTAATGTATTATTCTAATCTTATGTATGCTATCTTATAGATTGTCATAGATTCTGTTTTTTTATTTGAGCTTCCTGATCTGTACAGCACTTTGGTCAACCTTGGGTTGTTTTTAAATGTGCTTTATAAATAAACAATGAAATTAAATGAAATGAAAAAACCCGCAAACAGTTTGCTGAAGCTAAAGACAAGCAGACTAAGGACATGGATTACTGGAACCATGTCCTGTGGTCTGAGGAGACTAATATAAGCTTATTTGGTTCAGATGGTGTCAAGCGTGTGTGGTGGAAACCTGGTGAGGAGTACAAAGACAAGTGTCTTGCCTACTGTCAAGCATGGTAGTGGGAGTGTCATGGTCTAGGGCTGCATGAGTGATGCCGGCATTGGGGAGCTACAGTTCATTGAGGGAACCATGAATGCCAACATCTACTGTGACATACTGAAGCAGCATGATCCCCTCCCTTCGGAGACTGGGCCGCAGGGCAGTATTCCAACATGATAACGACCACTGCCTTGCTAAAGAAGCTGAGGGGAAAGGTAATGGACTGACCAAACATGTCTCCAGACCTAAAACCTATTGAGCATTTGTGGGGCATTCTCAAATGGAAGGTGGAGGAGTGCAATGTCTCTAAAATCCACCAGCTCTCTGATGTCGTCATGTAGGAGTGCAAGAGGACTCCAGTGGCAACCTGTGAAGCTCTGGTGAACTCCATGCCCAATAGAGTTAAGGCAGTGCTGGAAAATAATGGTGGCCACACAAAATATTGACACTTTGGGCCCAATTTGGACATTTTCACTTAGGGGTGTACTCACTTTTGTGGCCAGCGGTTTATACATTAATGACTGTGTGTTGAGTTATTTTGAGGGGACAGCAAATGTACACTGTTATACAAGCTGTAGACTCACTACTTTACATTGTAGCAAAGTGTCATTTCTTTAGTGTTGTCACATGAAAATATATAATAAAATGTTTACAAAAATGTGAGGGCTGTACTCACTTCTGTGAGATACTGTATTTTACTCATATTTGATTTTATTTTTGTTATATTTTTTGCTTACACCAAGAGTGTCTAACTGACAGGGAATAAAATTGTGATCGCTATGATTCAATCGATCTCTCTTGTGACCTTCTGTGTAATAAGTTCAGTGTGGTCTCCTTATGCCACATCCTATAAAACAAATTATGATTCTTGCATAGCTTACATTTGAGACACAGTTCAATATCGCTGATCCAGTGGGCATAATATTCAAGAACACAAATCTGCCTAATGTTCTTTGCACTAAATGCAATATTTATGGAATTAAAAACAAAGACTCTTGAAATCTCTTCAATACATTTATACTGCTCTGTCATTACAGTACTCAGCACAGATCTTTCTATAATGAATGTGGACGTGTTTTCAGATACATTTCAGGGAAAAGATTAAAGTATTATATATATATAGAGATAGAGAGAGAGAGAGAGAGAGAGAGAGAGAGAGAGAGAGAGACATCCTGTAAATAAAAGGCTCTAAAACCAAATAGTCTGAACATATTCTACCTCATGAAGCACCACACTTTATTGTACAGCAGATGACCCTGATACAGTTTGCGGGGCACAATGTCTCTGTATGTTTATTTCACACACTGAATGAATCAGTGCTTTCTAAATGCTGGACCTTTAATCAGAACAAGTCTACATTCAAAATTAAGTTTCAGATGTCTGTCCAATGTTAAAAATAAATGCCCTTAGTCATCAAAATGGATGTATTGTATGCATTTATTTATTTATCTAGCTCGTGTGAAGTATAGTAAACCTAGAAACAAGCTTGTGTAATACAGTATCTAGGACTGGGACAGAGGTGATGAGACAGACATCTGCTCAGATGTGCCTGATGTGTCATCAACTTGTGTAACCTTATTCAGGTCAGCAGCTCTCTATTCTCTCTCTTCTTCCCTGGTTGTATCTGCCTACCTATATCTCAGTGACCTAGACAGTATACATGAGTATAAGAGACTCATTTTAAAAACATTTTAAGCTCAAGCTAGTGAACGGTAGTGTAGAGTATATATACACATTTTCAAAAAGTTACATTTGTGAATTATGTCATACAATGAGATCATACCACGTTATACAATGCTATAGCTGCAATTTTGAGCAATTTTACAATGTGATATGATTACAACTGTTAATCAAAGGAATCATTATACACCAACAATTTATAAATATCCTTTGATAGATCACACGAGATGCTTTGGCACAATCAGCAGTAGAATATAAAAACCTAAGCTTTAATTTCAAAGTAATCTCCCTTAACCCATGTGCACACTGCAGTCACTCCATGACATTAATCTAACTTGTATGCTGTCTCTGTCTTACTAGATATTTTGTACAGTTTGCTTTGCAAATCAGACAATGCTTTTCCTCTGTCTTGGCAGAATGTTTATGTTTCCTTTTATAGTGCTATGATATTTTGATATGCTATTTTTAGTAAATTTTTTTTAGCTGTAAGATGTCTTGAGATCTGTATACACATTTACCCATCGTGACAGCTAAATAAACAATCACATGCAGTACTTCAATGTCTACCAAAACTCCTGTAATTACTCTTCCATGGATGAGGACCTTGTCGTTGCACCAGTTTTACTTTTCTCTCTCAGCTTGTCTCAAAAATTACAAACATATTCCCAGTAACCAGACAATGACATAATTCGTTTTAATATATTTTTTTTACATTTCACACAGTGAGGAGAGTGAAAAAAGTAAACTCAGATGAACAGACACCACAATGAATGTAAACAGCTTTGTTATGTTCACCATGATGTTTGATGGTAGATTTTGTAATCTGATCTAACCATAATCAGGCAAAAAAAAAAAAAAAAAACAGGACAGGACAGGACACAGATATCGACAGAGACTTTCTCACTACTGATGAGTGTGTGAGAGATTATTAATCTCTATAAAGAGAGGAGATGAGCAGGGATATGAAGTATCTGAGTCACTGTACTTAATTATCATTCATATGGAATTACATTGTGGAATTTGGACTTGAGTACTGTTGAAAATAAATAATTATATTCACTTAGCTTTTCCTTATTCATTTATAATTTTTACTCCTTAAGCCTGTGTTATACTTTCCGCATGAGCAACCCGGACGCATACATGGACAGCGCGGACGCAGACTACTTGTATTTATACTACCTGTAAGAATTAACTATGATTTGAATTGTATCCTTTTGGGAATCGAATCTTATAGATTCGGGTTGATGTGATTGAACCGATCTGATTCAAATAATTTACACTGATCAACTTCGTCCCGCATCGTAGTTGAACTTAGTGTCTTATTAATTTGTTTTACTTATTCTTGGCCAACAATATTTTCAAACACAATGATCATTTTACCATGAGCAAAGTATTGTGAAATCTTGGCAGATGTTTAGACTTGAAAATGTTACAAGACCAGACAAGGATTATTATAAATGAAACAAAGTGTATTTGCTAACTGTTACTCTACGATACATTAACTAAACTTACTAAAACACATATACACACACATACGCACAGTTCAGGAGTTATTGCATTTGCATGAAGTTTAAGTCTAGCACTCTTTTGCTATTTCATAAATTTAACCTGAGGAAGTCACAAGCAGATAGTTGGTTATCTTTGACTACATACAGATCAATTCAGCAGTTTCCAGCAAATATGGAGATTTATTTTTTTACTTGCACGTTCAAGTTGAGTTGACAGCTGATCTCTGGTTACTTTTCCCTTATCTGGTTGGGAAACCTCCGGGGCTGCGGATTGGCAGCTGATGTCGTCGTTTTATGACGCATTTCTAGGAAAGCCTCCTGTGAGTGGTTGCTGTTCCTGGTTATGTGAGAGTGACTTGTCAGTTGAAGTTGTTTTCTGAGTTTTAAAAGTCTTGGATGATCGGCCTGATTTTAAGGCTGTGAGCGCATCGCAGCGAAATCAGTGAGGCGAAAGCCAAAGTTCAAGTGAGAGCAGGCAGCGTGCCAGCAAGCAGGGCTCTGTGTCCCGTTTTATCATGCTGATTTCGGTTCATTCCACGACGACGCTCTTCCAATCAAATTGTCCCTGTAAGGCAGAGCCCCACCCCGCACAACTTATTTTCCGTGCCTCCCTTATCTGTTAATCAATTTATCCCATGAAGAAATATCCTAGTAGATTTCTATAACGTGTTGTAATCATACATTATGATGCTAAAGGTCAACATATCATCCAGATTAAATTGTTGCTAATATAACCAGCTTTCACCCAACACCAAACATCAAGTATTTGGCATACACCTATACTAACATTATCTACTAAATGAGGTTCAAGGCATATATTAAAAATATCCTAAATTCTGATATCCACCAAGCATATAAAATTGCAGCTCCAGTATGTGGCTCTTTAAATCTCTCCCTTCCTGTGTCTTTTGTGGAGATAAGCAAGGTGTCCTCCAGATGGAGCGGCGTAATTACTGGAGTTGGTTAATTTTACGACTCGCACATGTCCAAGAGGAGAATCTTTTTATTTTCCTTTGGCCTGTAATATTCTATAGTTATTCGGGTCTGTTCGAAGAGGTCGTGCATACCGAAAGTGTACGCTGGTGGTCCGCTTCCCGGATGTGTACTATATATGCACAGTAGATCGGCTTGAACAGTAAACAAACATGGGAACAAACAATTGCCCAGAGTTATTCGCACATCTGTCTGTCTTAATATTGTTTTATCAATGATTGTACAGGTTCGGGTAGCAACAGGCTTCATCGCACAGCCTGCGCATGCACAGTTGATGCTTTTGTAGCCTACTGACACAAAAACTGAGAGGCATGCGGATGTCCGCGCAGAGCCTCCACGCACACCCTTCGATTATGATTTTTACATCACGCATACCCTAGCGGATTCGGAAAGTATAACACAATTCAATGTAGGCCTTCATTATACAAAGATCCTTTTTTTAGGCCATCAAGACAAAAAAAAATAACTTTTCTGAACTCACAAACCAATCAAACTTCACTCTGAACATTTACAGCCAATCACACCCATTTCAGTGTAAATTGTATTTGGACACAACTATGCTCGTTTCGTTTGTCTTTGTGAAGAGACGTCTCATCAGTCTCCACAACACAGTCGTTGACCTCAAGCTACAGGTTTTAATTACAGGCATTGCTGAAGATGTATGACCTGGTTACAGTCAATGATCAGCCTGTAAACAGCTAAACTCAGGCGTCAACTACAAAATCAGTTGCTGCAATTTAAAGTTTAAAAATGTCACATAACAGATTCAAGCTTGACATCTGTTATGTGTTGCTTTAGAAATGTTAGAGATGTTGCCATTATAACGATTTTTCAAAAGTCAATTTCAAAAGCTAAGAAAGATAAAATACAATAGTTTTTTTATAATCTATCCAAACATTTGGGGTCAGTCAGATTTGTATTTCTTGGAAGAAATTAATTATTATATGCAGCCATGATGCATTAATAGATCAAATAATCCAGAAGAAAAAGTTTTACAGTTTCCACAAAAATAATAAGAAGCACAAATGTTTTCAACTTTGATGATAACAAGAATGATCATGTGACACTGAATATTAATGGCTGCTGAAAATTCAGCTTAGCCATCAATAGAATAAATTACATTTTAACATATATTAAAATATAAAACAGATACATTAACATGGAATAATATTTTACAATTCTGTTTTTACAGATCAAATAAATTCAGCCTTGGTCAGAATAAGAGATTCCTTATTAAAAAAATAAACAACAAAAAAATTTAGCAACCCGTTCCTTTTGAACAGTTGTGAATATAATATTAATACTTCAATAATTCAGTAGGTAACCTTTTTAATTTTGAAGCATGTTTTTTGGCAAGAAATTCTAATCAGAATACAATTTTAATACAGTAGCCTTACTTTGACTTAAGTGTAATATCTTTGTAGATGAGGGCTGGTGAAAAGAGTTATAAAGGGATGAACTCCCTGTTTGCCTAATGTTGACTTGTTTTGTCCATCAGACCTTGAAATTAATTAAACCAGTGTCCCTTGCTCTCTCATATGTTTATCACCCCTTCATCCACCCTCCCGCTGAATACATATACCTCTCAATACAGCATAATGTCTTACTCCACTGCTCCAAACTGACAAACCCCCAGCATTAGCCAACGCAATACTGACGGAGGCCATCATTCTCTGTCTCCTTCATATCACACAGTCTGCAGGGCAGAGAGTTGCTCTGGAGCTTCAAGTTCCATCCACACACAGGCTCTCTAGGCCTAAAATAACTCAGGCACATCACCCATCATAATGATTGGATAATTATATTAGGAGATGACGATGGGCCTTTGTCTTGCTTCCTGACTGACCCCAGGCTTCGTTTTCTCCACTCTTGTTCTAACATCCTATGGGCAGTGCCAAATGACTGGAGTAGTGAAAAATGGCTCCCGTCTGAAAGTGTGCTCGCCTGTCTGGGAGGCCGAATTTATATTCAGGCTTCCCTCTCTCCCACCCTGTTTCTGTGGCTCAGGAGGAATGCTGGACTTATGGATGCAGTCCTTCTTGGAACTCCCACGGGACTTTAATTATATGTGAGTGAAAGGAGCTGTGGAGCAGAATGGTGTGGATGAATGTGTGCATCTGAGGGGTGCTTGCTCTCAGTTTCGCTCCCTTTTTCCACTTTTCTCTCTCTTTTCACTGCCATTTCCCTTGGTCAGACACTGTGTGACCTGAATGAGCAGAAATGCAGGCTAAATGGAATTGTCCAGGGAAATGGTTGCCCTGCCCGTCTGGAAGATAATATTCGTCACATGCATATGGTCATGATAAACACCATGCACAAATTTAAACAATATAGACATGAACATGAACAAACATGAACAATTAACCTAAGAATATCCAATATTTGTACAGCAAAGTATTTTTCTCTCCCTCAGTTTTACAGAAAATAAATAAATAAGTCAGTGCTTTAAAAAAAAAATGTTTATACACACTATTCAAAGTGTGGGGTCAGTATTTTTATTTTATTTGTTTTGTTATTCAGCAGACATGCATTAACAGGAGAGTTCACCAAAAATGAAAATTCTATCATTAATTACTCACCCGCCTCGTTCCAAACCCAAAAGACCTTCGTTCATCTTCGGAACACACATTTTTTTTTTTTTTACGGATTTATTAAATCTGAGAGCTTTATGACCCTCTATAGACAGCATTGTGAACGTGCATCGAAAACTAACACGGAAGGGAATAAATTGTTTTCTTTGCGCACAAAAAAGTATTCTCGTAGCTTCATAAAATTAAAGTTGAACCACTGATTTCACGTGGACTATTTTAACAATGTCCTAACTACTACGAGTGGTAGTTGTGTTGCTGTATATGGAGAGTCAGGAAGCTCTCGGATTTCATTAAAAATATGAAAAGATGAAGGTTTGGAACAACATGAGGATGAGTAATTAATGATAGATTTTTTTAGGGTAAACTATCCCTTTAAATTGCCTAAAAATGGCAATGAAGACATTCATAATTTTTACAAAAGTTTTATATTTAAACATTATTTTTAACGTTCTATTTGTCAAAGAATCTTTAAAAAAATCCACAAAAATATTAATGTAATTAATATATTCATATGGTAATATGAAATATGAAAATTCAGCTTTGCCGCCACAAAATAAATAAATAAATAACAAACAGACAAATAAATCCATAACATTTTATATTGTAATAATATTTCACAATATCACTGTTTATACTGTATTTTTGTATTTTTATTTTATAAAATAAATGTAGTTTACGACTTCTAATCTAGTCTTAAGGACTCCCAATTTTTGAATAACAAACAAAAAAGCTTTTTAATAAAAGCTGTATTATTTTACATGATTAGGGTCAATGTCGTAGACACCTCCACAGAAGAAACTGTTTTAAAAACAGCGCAGGTTGTTTAAAATGTCTGCCTTCTTTTCATTAAAAAGGTCAGAATGAATGCATTTGTATTACATTCACACACTTTTTCACACCAGAGGGAAAAGGAGAAACCTCTTGCTCAGTTGGGTCAGCTAATATCTGGCTGGATTTGCTCATGTGATCTCTTCGCTCACTCTTTGGCTCAAAGCAGTGCACCGTGAAGGCACACTCACAGGTATGTTTGCCTCTTTACCTAGACACTATACTTAATATCCTTTGGCTTGCTTGCATGAACAGGACTTACCGCATCTATAGTCTATATTAAATATAAACTACATAAATATTTCAGCATCCCCGAAGCTTAATATAATATTTGCTTGCATAGCAAAAAAAAAAAAAACGCAATTTTTTTTACCCTAATATTGCATCACAATGGTCACATATAAATGTAACTATGCAAAAAAGTCCAAAGAGGATTACGAAAGATTAGACAGCACTGCATCCAGATTAAAGATGACATCTGTGAGGTTCCTGCCACCAACCCCACTGATGAAAATGAGAGTTTGTTCAGTCATCTCATGTGTAAATGGATTTCACCAAATGCCTAAGTTAATTTCAACATGATAATGTCACCCTGCTTCCTGGCTTGACAGCATGCAATTACAAAAACAATTAACCATTATCCAGACCTCGGTCGTGTTGTGGGACAATAATACATGCATACTGTGATAGTGGAGTAGTGTTTCCCTGTATCTTCTGTGCCATGTTCTCAAAGCTGCTCTGCTCTCTCAGATAAGATCCTAAGCCTTTATGCTTTGATAACATCTTCGCTTTGTGCTTTTAGAGTCAAACACACATTAAGAGAACAGTCTGTGTGTGACATTACACGTACCCCCCCCCCCCATTCTAGGAGACCGTCAAGGTATAATGTCATTTTTTCAGGTAATATTCTGTTGTTTGTTTTCAGATAGTGAATGCTTTGACAATGACCTACCGTGGCGCATGTCTGATAAGGCAAAAAATTATTGTCATTATCTTGCGGAACTAATTCTATATGCCTGATATATTCTTCCTCAGTTGTTGTATTTAAATATAACATTGAAATGCCTTTTTTGGAAGAAAAGACTGGTTCTATCCAAATTGATTCATAAATAATGGATGATGCCATTTTTCTAGTTTGAAATATATATTTATATTAGTGGTGGGGCCGTTATCGGCGTTAACGTGCTGCGTTAACGTGAGACTCTATCGGCGATTAAAAAAAATATTGCCGTTAATCTATTTCAAAGTTGGGTTGGAGCTGGGTCTATACTACGCAAGCTATGATGACTTTCACCCTGATTATTTTAGCGCGAATGTATACCTAGCCGAATTGCATGTAGGGGGCGAGAACGAGTCTTCGAACTAGAGGCTCGCAGTCCATGATGGACAGATTGTTAAGGCTGGTCTGTGTGGTAATACAATCGGGCAGGCAGGACATCCAAACGCTCACCTATTCATCATCAACCTCAAATATGGCTTTTCATCTGAAAGATGTATGTAGTAGCAACTTTACATGGCGCTCAATATGATGTTAACCTAGAGAAATGTGCGCAATTGAAGTGTTTGTGTGGAAGCGCGTTAAAGCAGGACAGGCTCCGGTGCGCTCACTTGCTCTTAAAATCTCCGTCATTCTTGGTCATACAGATAAAAGTAGCCTAATACATTTTCGAATCTGTAAGAGTACGTTTATTGTGTGCCCCCCTACGATAACAACGAAACGTTGCGCTTTAAGCAAACAGGATGCGCTTTAGTCTCATGTGAACTTGAGCGAGAAACTTCGAAACTCGAATATATCTAAAAATACAGTCATAGAAAAATATATCTATAGAGAGTGAAATGTCAAAAAAAAATAGAAGAGTGTGGGTTAGCATGGATGATTTACATGAAATTTAATCTGTGCAACACTGTGCATAATAAGATGGCTTTCAGTTCAATATAATAACAAAAAACGACATTTTGGGTTTTTATTCAACTAATAAGGTGGGCACGCTGTGATCTGTACTATAATTTTACTGTAATTGACAGTTATCGGCCAAAAAAAAACAACAACAACAACAGGGAGTGGGAGGGAATGGGAGTCATTCTTCCGGGAGTGGAACGGGATTTTCCTCCAGTTTTTTTGTGGGATTGGGACGGGAAGAGATTAAAGTTTGTGATGCATTTTGGAAAAAGGAGATGAGCCCCTGGTCTAATGCGCCACCTGGTTGAGAAACCCGTTCTCAAAGACTTACTTTTAGTCATTATTTGGGTGGCACAATATTCTGAATGCCTTCGGCAGAATTCAAATGAGCCATTTTAATCTAGATTAATCTAGATTAATCCAAGATTAATATAGATTAATCTAGATTAAAAAAATTAATCTATGCCCACCTTAATTTATATATATATTTTTTTTATTCGATTACAAAAGTTCCATATAGAAATTGCACCATGTGTATGCTTTTTATACTGAAAGGTATTGTAAATTATAGTCCTGTAATTGCAATCCATGCAGCTTCTTTTCTACAAAGCCAGTTAGTTTGAATTACACCTTACAGAGTTAGCGTTCTACTTACAACTTGCATACACTTGTCTATGTCTATGCTCTAAACTGCTGCAATAACCACATTCTTATAACAGAGCTTACTGATGCAAATGTGAACTGTGCAAAGCCTAAGGGAGATTTTAGACTGGACACATGACCTGGAAAATGTATAATAATCCAATTTAGGGGCAAAGCAAGATATATATATATATATATATAATATACAGTGCTTGAAGTGGAAAAAAAGAAGTGCCGGTACTCACCTGACCCCCCCCCCCCCCATTTAATTATTTATTTATTCAATTATTTATATTAAATAAATAATTACTTTTTAATAATTCACAATGTATGAATCAATAAATCAATAATTAAATAAAAGTTTTCAATACAAATTAGCACGAGTCAAGCTGCAATACCAAACAAGAACACAAGGGGAGTGCCAAAGACCACTAAATCGCTTGCCTTTAATATACGTTCCATTCAGAATCGCTAAATCTCTGACCACCGCATAATCAGCGTTCATTATAAACACTCTTGCTTTTAAGCCAAATACATGCTGAAAATAATAATTTTACTGACATCTGGACATACTGTAAGTCTCTGACATCACTATTCTAGAGTAGAGTTTAAGGTTTAAAATGATGTGATTGAAAAAGCCTGCTTCTTTTCATTTTAAGATATGATTTTTGTTATAAAGTACTGATTCAAATTAGTAATAAATACTTAATTATTATTCTACAACTCTGCACGTCTCCCCTGACACCGCGTCCCTTCTCCCGCACCACTCAATGAAGTAGACCGACTCCGCTTGCGTTCATTCACGTGATGGGTCAAGATGAGAGGTGATACCGCCTGGGTAGTGTGCTTTACATAGTTTCTATATAATTTCTAATAATATATGTGATCATATAGCCTAATAACCCAGACCCTGAGTACCGACAACATGTCAGAAGTGCCGGTATGCACAAAAAAGTGCAGGTACTCTAAAGGCTAAAATATAGAAGTGCGGTGCGTACAGGCCCACTTCAAGCACTATTTATATATATATATATATATTGTAACGGAACTGCCGGACACAAAGGTGAGTGTTGAGAACAGAGTGAGTTTTATTTACAAGGATTGGAAGAGACAACAGTGATGATAGTCCTTGAGTTAGGTGAGTGGCTTTTCTTGGAAATATTGTGGATAGTGCGCTGGGATTCTGACTGTGCCTCTGTCTCTTGGCAGGTTCGTGGCAGACAGGAATCCTGGAGAGCCCGTGAGTCACTAGAGTCCACAGCAGTTCATGTATCTGGATGTGAGAGGTAAGACACGAGGTAAGTATAAGCAGGAGAGGTACACAGGTAAGTATACTCAGCTAGCTATTAGCTGTAGCATAACGGTCCTTGGAATATCCACAGGTCTCAACGTCATGGCAGCTTTGTGACTTTAAGATCAGACAGTGGTGCAGGATGAGGAGTGAGCTTATATCCCGGTGCTAATGACTGTGGTGATGAGGAGCAGGTGTGCATGATCATTAATCAGGTGCAGGTGAAGGTGATCAGTGATGGAGGAATACGGGCCATTCTGTGACAGTACCTCCCCCTCCCGGACGGCGCGTCCCGCGACGTAATAACAAAACCTGGGAGGGGGGGTGGGCGCCCTGGATGTCGGTGGAAGACATGGACACAGGGAAGGCATCCAGGGCGGAACCGGAGATTCAGGAAGCTATGGCGGGACAGGAGGTTCAGGAGGCCATGGCGGATCCGGGGCTTCGGGAGGCCATGGCGGAACTGGAGGCTCGGGAGACCATGGCCTATTTCTTTTGTACGGCCTTGGAGGGTAGCCCCCCCCCCCAAATTTCCCTGGGGGAAGCTCATCCCTGGGGGGCGCTCTGGAAGCGCGAGCTCGCGGCGGCGCTCGGGAAGCGCGGGCTCGCGGCGGCGATCGGGAACCAGCAGAGACGAAGACGAGCTGGCTGGGACCAGCGAAGATGAAGCTGAGCTGGATGGAGCCAGCAGGGGCACCGGAGAGCTGGACGGAACCAGCAGGGGCTCTGGAGAGCTGGACGGAACCAGCAGAGGCTCTGGAGAGCTGGACGGAGCCAGCGTAGACACAGGTGACCTGTACGGAGCCAGCAGAGACACAGGTGAGCTGGATGGACCAGCGGAGGCACAGGTGCGAGGACGGGACCAGCGGAGGCACAGGTGCGCTGGACGGGACCAGCGGAGGCACAGGTGAGCTGGACGGGACCAGCGAAGGCACAGATGAGCTGGACGGAACCAGCGGAGCACAGGTGAGCTGGACGGAACAGCGGAGTCACAGGTGAGCTGGACGGAAACCAGCGGAGGCACAGGTGAGCTGGACGGACCAGCGGAGGCCAGGGTGAGCTGGACGGAACCAGCGGAGGCCAGGGTGAGCTGGACGGAACCAGCGGAGGCCAGGGTGAGCTGGACGGAACCAGCGGAGGCCAGGGTGAGCTGGACGGAACCAGCGGAGGCCAGGGTGAGCTGGACGGGACCAGCGGAGGTAAAGGTGGGCTGGACGGGACCAGCGTGGGCCTAGGTGAGCTGGACGGGACCAGCGGAGGCCAAGGACGGCTGGGCGGAACCAGCGGGACTTCAGGATGGCTGGGCGGAACCAGCGGGACTTCAGGAAGGCTGGGCGGAACCAGCGGGAATTCAGGACGGCTCTTGCGTGGAGCAGCCACTGGAGGGCACATGCGAGGAACAGCCTCTGGAGGGCACATGCGTGGAGCAGCCACTGGAGGGCACTGGCGTGGAGCAGCCACTGGAGGGCACTGGCGTGGGGCAGCCACTGGAGGGCACTTGCGTGGGGCAGCCACTGGAGGGCACTTGCGTGGGGCAGCCACTGGAGGGCACTTGCGTGGGGCAGCCACTGGAGGGCACTGTCTTGGAGCAAGTTCGGGGGAGAGGACAGGAGCCAGGAATCCTGAGGGTATAGCCTCATCCAGGAGCTCCTGATTAAACGCGGGCGGTAGCCCATACTTCACCGCGGCCGGCGAAACCCTCATAATCGCGGGCGGCGGTAGCATCATCGCCGCGGGCGACGGAACCATCTTCGTCGCGGGCGGCGGCATCATCCTCGCCGTGGACGGCGGAATTATCATCGCCATTTCGAGAGGCGGAATCATCATCATCGCTTCGAGCGGCGGAACCATCATCGTCGCTTCAGGCGGCGGAACCATCATCGTCGCTTCGAGAGGCGGCAAAATTTTCGATGAGGTAAACGGCAGGTTGCCGATCCCCGAACCTCCCTTTCGGGGAACCAAAATTAACCGCCTCCTCATCTTCGGTAGTGGTCTGATCTTCTGTAACGGAACTGCCGGACACAAAGGTGAGTGTTGAGAACAGAGTGAGTTTATTTACAAGGATTGGAAGAGACAACAGTGGTGATAGTCCTTGAGTTAGGTGAGTGGCTTTTCTTGGAAATATTGTGGATAGTGCGCTGGGATTCTGACTGTGCCTCTGTCTCTTGGCAGGTTCGTGGCAGACAGGAATCCTGGAGAGCCCGTGAGTCACTAGAGTCCACAGCAGTTCATGTATCTGGATGTGAGAGGTAAGACACGAGGTAAGTATAAGCAGGAGAGGTACACAGGTAAGTATACTCAGCTAGCTATTAGCTGTAGCGTAGCGGTCCTTGGAATATCCACAGGTCTCAACGTCATGGCAGCTTTGTGACTTTAAGATCAGACAGTGGTGCAGGATGAGGAGTGAGCTTATATCCCGGTGCTAATGACTGTGGTGATGAGGAGCAGGTGTGCATGATCATTAATCAGGTGCAGGTGAAGGTGATCAGTGATGGAGGATTACGGCCATTCTGGTACATATATAAAATGCATTGGATAAAACTGAGATGATAGATTTGTTTGTTTTTCATCTCTACTAAGACCATGATTCTATGTCCAGTATCTTATCAAGTAGTAAATTTATTATTTTAACACAATAGTGATAGAAGTCTCATGACTGGTCTTGCATTACAGGACCTCACAATCATCAAGAACCCTCATCAGGTCCCCTGCAGAGGATGTGACCTTAAGAGGTGAAGATGTGACCTTTTCAGTTGACTTGGGATTACAGGATATATTTTGTGCTCTCTGCCCTTTCAGCACTAAGGCCTTTTCACATATTAGATTGAAATGGTCATATCTAAAGCGTATTTGTCTTTATCTTGAATTATTCATCTAAAAACATTAGGTTTTTTGACTAAATCTTTCTAACAGTTATGCATAGTTTATTTTTAAAGCCATTTATATGTACAGGTGCATCTCAATAAATTAGAATGCCGTGGAAAAGTTCATTTATTTCAGTAATTCAACTAAAATTGTGAAACTCGTGTATTAAATAAATGCAATGCATATTTAAAACAGACTTAAGTTTAAGTCTTTGGTTCTTTTAATTGTGATGATTTTGGCTCACATTTAATAAAAACCCACCAATCAACAAATTTGAATAATTCATAAGACCAATAACAAAATCATTTTTAGTGAATTGTTGGCCTTCTGGGAAGTATGTTAATTGACTGTATATGTACTCAATACTTGGTAGGGGCTCCTTTGGCTTTAATTATGCCTCAAAACTGCTTTTTGGTCTCTTGTTTCTCATTTTCCTCTTGACATATCCCCATAGATTCTATATGGGCTTCAGGTCTGGTGAGTTTGCTGGCCAGTCAAGCACACCAACACCATGTCATTTAACCACTTTTGGTGCTTTTGGCAGTGTGGGGCAGTTGCCAAATCCTGCTGGAAAATGAAATCAGAATATTTAAAATGCTGGTCAGCAGAAGGAAGCAATAAGTGCTCCAAAATTTATTGGTAACGGGTGCAGTGATGTTGGTTTTCGAAAAAACACAATGGACCACCCAGCAGATGACATTGCACCCAAATCATCACAGACTGTGGAAACTTAACACTGGACTTCAAGCAACTTGGGCTATGAACTTCTCCACCCTTCTCCAGACTCTAGGGACTTGGTTTCCAAATTAAATACAAAACTTGCTCTCATCTGAAGAGGACTTTGGACCACTGGCAACAGTGCAGTTCTTCTTCTCCTTAACCCAGGTAAGACGCCTCTGACGACAACTGTAGCCAAATTCCTTGACACGGTCTGGTGTGGTGGCTCTTGATGCTTGACCCCAGCCTCAGTTCATTCCTTGTGAAGTTCACCCAAATTATTTAATCGATTTTGCTTGAAATCCTCATAAGGCTGCGTTCTCTCGGTTGGTTGTGCATCTTTTTCTTCCTCACTTTTCTTTCCACTCAACTTTCTGTTAACATGCTTGGATACAGCACTCTGTGAACAGCCAGCTTCTTTGGCAATTAATTTTTGTGGCTTACCCTCCTTGTAAAGGGTGTAAATTATTGTCTTCTGGACAACTGTCAGATCAGCAGTTCCCATGATTGTGTAGCCCAGTGAACCAAACTGAGAGACCATTTTGAAGGCTCAGGAAACCTTTGCAGGTGTTTTGAGTTGATTAGCTGATTGGCATGTCACCATATTCTAGTTTGTTGAGGTTTCTGTTAAATGTGAGCCAAAATCATCACAATTAAAAGAGCCAAAGACTTAAACTACTTCAGTCTGTGTGCATTGAATTTATTTAATAAACGAGTTTCACAATTTGATTTGAATCACTAAAATAAATTAACTTTTCCACGACATTCTAATTTATTGAGATGCACCTGTACTAAATAACACCTGTTGTGTGATGTAAAAGCTGCGGTTTCCAATAAAAGAAACAACACAAGCACTTACATTCTTAAAATGCGGTAGTCTGAAATAATGTTCAACATCTATACAGACATATGTCCATATAGATATTGAACATTATTTTAGACTATATATTTTAAGAATGTCTCAAAAACACAGCCTATATAAGAAACGTATATATATATATATATATAATGCCGTCTGAAATATTCATATTAAATTAGCCTTTTTATCAGGCTCCTATATTTATGTTCAGTTTCACTTTAATCGCACAGAAAATGACCTATACTTTTCCATTATATAAAAAACACTGAACCTAAACATAGCAGCCTGATAAAAAACGCTCATTTTAGATGGAAATTTCAGATGGCACCTAGAGGCTTTTGCATCTGAACTCTTCATACATATATATATATATCTTCAGTTTACTCACACAAATTAATAGAACATCAAAAATGTTTGAGATACATAATTAATTAAATAAACTAGCCGAATGTTTACAAATAAACTATATCAAAACATCTTACTAATGTTTAAAAGAGTTGTTCACCCAAAAGTGAAAATCTGATTATTTCCTCTCAGGCCTTCAATATGTAGATGCATTTATTCCTTCATCGGAACAGATTTGAAGAAATTTAACATTACATGACTACTCACTAATGGATCCTCTGCAATGTTATCCACAAAACTCTAGTTCATCTTTAATATATTG